>JAZGTI010004052.1:0-29257 GCA_036877585.1 Botia kubotai
ATAGGGTTACTTACGCTGACTATAGTGGACACGAATAGCAGTACGAGCGCTGCGATGTGCAGGACAACGATTCCCAATAGAAGGACCAGCATGATGTTTCTTCACGGTTCTCTACAAACACAGAGGATTTTACCGATACAGTACATACATCTTAAAAGCAGCCAGTTAAAGTAATGTAATTCGCAATATAATTTATAATATGTTCAGACGTATTATTTACAAAAAGGCGGTCTGACAATAAAAATCACGTGTGTGCCTGTGTATGTAATCGGTCGCTTTCTGTAAATCACAACGTAGTTAGTTGACATCAGCCCCTCTATATATAGCCATTTACTCCACCATCCTTCTGGCGCAAAAGTAGTATGACTGCATGTACAACGGCAAAGGAAGCGAAAGAGACTACAATAATGATGTAACAGTCTTCACTTATCCTGAAAACAAAACAAGACTTTCTGGTCCACCGTGTCTTTCTGTCTGCCTTTCTTATCCGCTCTGGATTCTGGATTTATACTCATAAATACTTTTGTAAATGTGAAAAAGACAACAAATCCAACTTACTGAGAGCAAAGCGAAAGTAAGTCCACAAAAATTAAAACGCCGAAAAATAGCCGTGCCACCCGTGTCAAAGGTATTGCTTTATTTCCAAAGTCCAGTGCCCTGCGACTAGATGAATAAACTGTACGGAGCAGCAGTTTTAAAGCGTCTCATTATGGAAGTACAACGCCCTTTTTTTGCGTGGCGACGTCAGGGCGCGCCCCTCTGTGACAGCGCTGTTCCCAATATATCCGGAGCGCGCACTGTGCGTAACAGCGCAGGAAAACCACCGGGAACTTAGTCATACACAAACCTAATTGAAGCGATGTTTGGATTGCCATGGATACTGAACTGGACGATTTATTTTATTTTTAATGTATTTTGTGTATTTAGCCGTCTTGCACTGTAAACTTTATCTAACCTTTAAAAATTACCTTTGATGTTGTAAAGTAGTCTGGATGATTCGGTCTTATTAAAATAACATTATAAAACTGGTTAATTTAGATTTCCACGTAAAGAACTTTTTAGGTTACCTGGCAATGTTTTTGTGAAGACACATGATAACATTATTGCTGTTTGACTTTGAACTTTGGATTGTTTACAGAGAAAAGGTGCTGGCATAGTCTAGTATTGGATTGTCTTGGGCTACTTATTACCAATGTAACATAAATAATGACAGCTTATGTTTTCAGAAGGTTTAAACAAACAAATAAACAAAAAGAGAATTAGAATTTTGGGTTTTTGCTGCAGGATGTGCTTTTTCCTCTGTGGTTGCTATGGTAATGAGATACAAACTTGTCAGATGGTCACTCTCAGTTCTCTCCTTATCACATCAAAAAGGAAGTCAATAAAAAGAGGGAGGGCAGAAAATGTTGAGCTTTAATATGAGATAGTTCATGGAATGTTGGATTTTTCTTTTTTAGTCATTCTTAATGTGCAATCTTATTAATGTAATTCGTTTTTTCAGTTTTTTTCTTACTGTTTTGTCACAGTTTTATGTGCCTTAATGTTTTGTTGCTCCTTTTTTTAATCTTATCAGAGGTCAATTATTTTTTTGACGTTGATTACACTGAAACCAAGTCAGTATCGGTGCCAGTTTAGATAGCATTTAACAAGCATTTACATGCTATTTAAATAGTTGAAAATGCCTTTGAAAACATTCCGTGTCCCAAACATTGAGGTTCGTATTTAAGATGGAAAAATTCAAAGTCATTTATTGTAATTAGTTTAGCCCATAGAATATTGGGATGGGAACGGAACTGATCCAAATGCTACATAGCTGCAAATCTGTGAGAGTCCACACATTTTTTTACCAGCAGCATGACAGAGACTTGTTGTCCTTGCTTATCACCCATTGACTCAAGAGGAGAGCAAATCCCTGCGGTACAATGGAATGTTCTGGTGTTCTAGTTACACAAAGCTAGTGATAGCATGGAGAATGCATGCTTGAAATGAGTTCAAATAAGTTCTTGTGTTCTACATTATATTTAACCTTTCTTTGCTTGATCAGAGCAGATGCTTTATTATAGCTCAACTGGTTGCCCATTGTGCTGGAAACACCAGTCATGGGTTTGATTCCCACAAACTGATAAAAAGTAGCCCTTGAATATGTCAAGGACAGCTAAGAGTTTAACTGTTCAACACTTTCAGGAGATTTGACAAGCCTGGCCCAGTGTGACGGGGGCCCAGCCAGTGCAACACTTTCTCATAACAGAGAGGTATACTGTAAATGCCTCACTGGTCCCCAGGGGGAAATTTAGTCATTTGGTCATTTCTTCATTGGCATGTCATTTCCAAACTCAGTTTTCCTCATCAGGGGGATTATTTAAAGTTTATCAGAAAAAAGTGTGAACACAAAACTGTAAGTCTGGATGAACTTTGATTTTACTTGTAATGTAATCAAACTTAAATTGTCAAGCTGAGGTGGGTGAAAATTGTGGTTTGTGTTTATTACAAATCCATTT
The DNA here is from genome assembly GCA_036877585.1 of Botia kubotai. Classification (NCBI taxonomy): domain Eukaryota; kingdom Metazoa; phylum Chordata; class Actinopteri; order Cypriniformes; family Botiidae; genus Botia; species Botia kubotai. The sequence goes on from JAZGTI010004052.1 coordinate 2,499, forward strand.
GCATTAAGGTGTCTGAATATTATTGAATTAATAATCATCATGGAAACACACAGGGACATTTTGGTCAAATACAATCAGCATGAGTACGTCTATCACTTACCTCATTAATAACCTTTATCCTGCTTGTCTTTACCCTGCTTGACCTTCCCAAATAGCTTAAGTGATACCAAAGTAGACACTTTTAAGATGCATCTGCATTTGAGATGCACCATTTGAAACATTTGTCAGATTAATATTCATGTCTACTAAGCAATTTCCATAAAAGGTGAATTTTGTAATGTATGATCCACTGGCATCATGAAAAAGAACTGCAACAATGACTGTTTAACACAGAGCCCAAGCTTCCATTGGCCAGACAGCCCAGCCTCCAGCTCAAGCTATTGGTTAAGCAAATGTTGCTATGTTGCTCTATTTAGAATGCTTAAACGAACACAGCAATGTTTTGAGATCACTGGTATGTTTATAGGTATAGTATAGTTTATGCACATAAACTATAAATCTAACATTAAAGTTATATATGCCACATGATATATGCCACATGTACAAGTGAAGTGACATATGTTTATGGAAGTGTATTAACTATCTACACAGGAAAAGTGTTCGAGAGACTGAGACTGTTTTAATCTTGGAGTTGTTTTACTGGGTGCTATGGAAGCCCCCTTATATGCCAATGTTTGTGGAAGACTTGTGCGGAGAATAGAAGGATGGGATCCATGCCAACAGTGGTAAAGTGTTGATTCACACACACAAACACACACACACACACACACACACACCACCTGATCAGGCTCTAATGTAACACACTACAGCCATTAGGAGTGTATGATTTATCTCTCAGAGTCAAGACCAGGCCAGAGTGTCGCTTTCAGAGGGAATAAGTGTGTGTTTGGGGGTCTCTAGGTGGTTAAGTGTTTGTGCATTTTAAGAGATTTATCCAACACTTATCAGACTTGTTTGGGTTTGAATAGTGGTTTTGACTCCTTGACATTAAATCCCTGGAGACTAGAGACCAGCAACAGTACAGTATGTGTCCATGATAAATGTTTTTGATTCTTTGTATACAAACCTTCTACGCAATCTGAAGGACTTTCCCACTGATAGCTTTATTTATTTATTTATTTTTTAATTAGAAGCAATTGTTTTGTACCGGCTCAAGTAAAAAAAAATGATCTATTACCCTCCTTACAGAAACAGTAACATGCTTCAAAAGTAACATGCTGACCCTCCTAACCGTGGTAAAATTACTATAACACAATTCTAGTGGTCTATTGTTTTTTTTTAAATGGAGGCAACAGCAATATGATAAAAGATACCAATATTCTATAATAACTTTTAGACGTACTTGCTAAATCACCCAGCAACCATCCAGTACCCCCCTAGCAACCTAATAACAATGCATTACTACCATTCAGAATATCATAGCAACCACATAGCAACACTCTTGTCAGAAGAATCCAAATGTTATCCTCCCTCCCACCAGCACACCGTGTAGAGACAGAAAACCCACAGCAGTCATTACTCAAAACAAGCCTTTCACAAGAAGTTCACCCACGTTTTTTTTTGACAAATGTAAAATGAAACTGTTTAATGACAGCGTTATCACAGAGTGTCTGTTGACACAACACGTGCTTAGAGGGACAGAAGCTCAGAGGTATTAAGGGGCTTGTCATCATAAGAGAAGGAAACCACCAGTTATCAACTTCACACCCTGCGTAGGTTCTGTTGTAGAATGAGTAATGCTTTAAATGATGGGAATACACTTTATATGGGTACTGATGATGCTACTAGATGTGTGTATGAAGTTTATGCAGAAGTGAGGTAAAATAAAGTGTCTTATGTCAAGTATTAGTAAAGAGAGCTGTTGTAGATCGACTGTGGGTATAAAAACAACCTAGTGATCTTTTATGGCTAGAGTTGAGAGTGAATAAAGGTTAGTCAAGGACTGAAGTATATATTTATATTTATATGCAAAAAGACAGATGTTTGGCTACTGTCACCATGTTTTCATTAAGCAAGCACAGCTCTTACTCAATGGACAATATGATAAACCAAACACACACACCCACATCCCCACCCACACATAAGCATGCAGACATACAGATATTCACTTATTGTTGAGCCACTCTCTCAATCTCACTTCCCCTCGTTGTCATTCTGATGTTGTGTGTCACATTTCCTGTGGTTTCCCTGGAGACGAAGCCATAAATAAACACCAGCGTAGAGTATAAAAGCTGAGTGTAGATTCTTAAATCATGCCACAGTGTGATTCAGCAGGGCACACAGAGAATGACAGAGAAATAGAGTCTCTAAAAAGCTTGGTTTCTTCTCTTCTAGACTGTTAATACAACAGTGGCCTCAAATCACCATACTCCTGATTCTCAGCATAATTTAGTCCAATTTACAGCTTATTCTGGTCATGAACTGCCCATTTAGACTCTGACTGACATGAAAAGCGACCAATCACAGTTCCTCTTGAAGGATGGGCTTATCTTGAAAAATGGATGCCATAAGTGTAAACTGACAAGTTGTACAACAATCACAGAAAAATAATTAACAGATGTCATTAACAGAATTAACAGATTTTAATTAGAATTCCCACCCTTCCAAAAGCAGGAAAGACTTGTGCTTACCAGCGTACTGTTTTAGTGTGCATAATGTATTACATTACAGCCTGAAGGCATGAGACTAATACAGTACTAACAGTATATAAAGTGAACAAATGATCGATCATATGAAGCCCTTAGACCTCCAGTAGCCAATTCTCTGACTACTAGACTACTGGCTCCGTTCAACTCGTGTCTTCTGCCAAATACGATAATTATTCCACACTGGATAGTTTCCTATTACAATACGCTATACTGTATTAGATTGTGAGTGTGTGTCAATTCAACAGTCCATATAATGCTGTACAACTACATGTGAATTAATGAACATTCAAGTCACACATTTAAGTCACACATTAATGAACATTCAAGTCAAGTCATCAGAAACAACACCCTTCTAACCACTGAGGTCTAACTGCTGTTAGGGCAGATATCTCTTCTGGCTCATATTTCCTGTTTTATAAACTTTTAATGCCACGCTCGGCAAGCCATGTGTACATTTCAAGGAAGATTCCCACTCTGTCTTTTTTTCTCTCTCCTCCGATTCTACATGTTTTGCACTGCCACAATACCGTATTTGTTTTTATTATATGTAATATATAACTTACTTGATATGTTCTATATACATATTAAATTAAAATTCATATATCTCTGCTCATTTAGTTTTTCAGGGCCTCCTCAGATTTACCCTAACAAAAGTGCACTGTGGTGGTACAATCATATTGTACAGTAAGGGCATACATTTTTATATATGCAAACAGTATTATCACAGTGCGTACTGTCCCAGAGTATCAGGAAAAATAATCTAATACCCTGATAAATCAAACTTTTGTTTGAGGTAGGACATTTTTGTAGAATGATGTGAGCTTCTAATGAAAGTTCTGTAATGATAAAAGAGTTGGCTAGCTGGTTGGTGGCTAAAAATAAAGCTTGGTTATGTGTGGACCGTGGTGAAGACTCTGGAGTACATTCTCTGAGGACAGGGTTAAGAGTGAAGGGCTAAGGCCAGCTATTTTTGCCTCAATCATATGTTTAGCCAAACAGAGGAACGCATGCATGTCCCAGGCTAAAGTTTGGGCATCAGGTATGTCAGGTATGCAGTCTTGACATATATGTGAACAGAGAAAGAGAGAGAGAGTGAGAGAGACAGAGAGAGAGAGGGGGGGGAGAAATAGTGGAAGGGAAGAACCAGACACACTCTGCACTGTCAATAACTCTAATTATGTAATGGTGAGGGATTTTAGGAGCTCAGTAATGTGAAGTGCACAATGGTAGAGGCTGTTTCAGAGCGAGTGGGATCTGGACTGCTTTCTGGAATGGAGAGAAGGGAGGACAGATATGCCAGGGGGTGCAATACAGAATTTTGTCCCTAAAGCTGAAGTGTGACATTTATTTTCAACGTTAAAATACTTTGTCTTCTAGCTTAATGTGCAAAAACAGTTGACTCTCTCAAGCTTGTAAACTACGTCTAAAGTAAAAGCAACTTCTAAAGCAACATGTGTGTGTCACCTCCATGGTGAGTTCACCAGTGTCCATTAGTTTGGACCACACAGAGATTCTAGCAGTTACATGAATATTACTACACAGCACTGTTGGCAGAGTTGTGTTGACCTATGCATAAAACTCAATGAAAACATGACTGTGAGATCCAACCTAAATTCCACGCACAGCCGGCAGCAGTTTAAGACCCACTCTGATGTTGCGCCCACTTATTTACTTTAGCTGGGAACCACTCTTCAGATTTCAAAGAAAATTTAATTGGTAGACAGTAAAAACTGGTTAACTTCTGCGTGTGGATTCCATAAATCCCAAAATGCGAATAATAGTATTTGTGCAACAGCCTATCCCTTCTCTAGTAAATCATATAGATTATGAGGTGTCTAGAATCTGCCTTTCAACATCCGTTCAAATAGAGTCATATTTGTCTTAAGCAACACATTCCTGTAATATCTTCAAGGTCAGGGTTGGGTTGAGGTGGTAATGAGGCCAGGCTCTGGAATGGAGCTCTCAAATGCTATACTCAGACATGTTGAAATCAATACTGCTGTCTGACTACTGCTCCAAACTCTTGAGACTCTGAGGCCCACTGTGTACTCATGATAACCAGGAGAACTACACCAGCCATGATAGCAAACCTCAAAGAAAGAGAAAACCGAGGACTTCAATATTTACTGATGTGAGGTGGTTTGGATTAGAGGATAAAGGAAATGGGTAAGAGGATAAATGCTAACTGGCAGTCAGAAGGTTAAAGTTTCAAGTCCTGCAAAGGGTGACCCAGGGGCTCTGTAATAATTCATTCATGATTGTAGGTATTGGCTAACCCCATCTGATCATGTGATGATAATAAAAACCAAATTATGAGCTTTAAGATGCAGTTGGCCAAACAATGATTCAAATGAAACTGAATCATATTGGGTAGTTTCTCACTTTACTGACGCCAAAAGAGATGAGAGTAATAAGAGATTAATGGGGACTTTTCTATAGTCTTCAGTTCTCTGATTGTTCTCCTGGGAAAGACCCCAAAATTTATTTTTAAATCTCACCACCATCTCTTACCATATCTCTAACAGGATATACCAACAGAGATGAACTGTTGATATGAACATTTTCATGGCAAAATGATCTAGTGTATGCTATGCACCTTAATTTTATACTGTAGTACTTTTACTCTATATCATCAACTCCGACAGAAGTTTAGTAGAAACATCTGAGACCTGAACTTGTATTTTTTGATGGAACAGAATTCACCGTTCTTAGATGTGCATGACGCCTGCGTTATCTCAAGTGCATCGAAAGCAAATAAACTACGAGGCAGACTCTCATTTATTTAAGGAGTCTGAAGTGTGAGTTTGAGCAGAACACCAGCGTGCTGTTTGTAAAAGCAAACATATTCCCCCTCTGAATCAACAAATCCAGATGCTGTGTGTGTACTTAACTGAGTTTGCTTGCCCGTGGCATCTGTTTCTGAAGTGTGTGTTTGTACTCCAGAAGAACGTAAGAACCGCAGAAGATCCACTGTGCTTCAGAACACTCAGGCCAGTGGAGAATGAAGATCACTTTGTTTATGTGACAGCGATGAAGTAGAAGTTTAAACTAAACAAACAAAAGTTAGGTGCTGTGTCCACTGTCTGCAAACTGTCAGAGTCACGTCACACCCTGGTAGGAAAAAGATCAAACCGGTTTGCAGTCTCGGTTTTACAGATGTCTGGAGTTAAGATTAAATTAACCTGAAGTTTAGAGTCAATGTTTGTCCAACAAAGACTGCTACCAAATTAGATCAAAGCTACATGCACGCCTTTCATAGCATGAGGAATCAAAGTTTTACTTTTGTAAAAATCTTTTAATTGATTTTTTCACAACTTTTCCAACATTCGAGATGGATAGACAGATGAAAACATGATCATATTTACAAGTCAGTAACCGTTATGTAAGACATAATGCTCACTATCCTGCTTCTTTCCTCACAAGTAATAACTGGACACGAAATATTGATTTTAGTATTACCTCATTTGTTACAACTTCAAATGAGCGGAGCGGAGTGATATGTTAAACTTTGTATGTAAAAGTTCTCACACAGAGCTAGATAATACTTTTTAATTGTAATAATTCACTTTTCAAACTATTTAAACTTATTATTCAGTATAATGTTATATAACGCTCTATATAAGTAAATGATTAGTATTAATTGTGCTAATTTAATGTAAATATAAACAGTTACTTCATTAGAGTTGGACTTGGTTTTTCTATTTTATAACCAGTCAGGGATTGTTTTTTAAAGCCAGACAGTGAAAATACAAGATTATCATTACTATCATGATTACAATCATTACTGCTAATTACACACTTCTCTGTGTTGGGTTAGGCACACAGTAATGATGAGGAGAAAGGTCTTATACTACTTAAATTAAGAGAGAAACTGTCAAGCTGTTGTGACACTATTCTTGTAGTTTATCTGTTAAACGCCATTCATGATGAAGCAGATTGCAGAAGAGTTTCTAGGTATATCCAACTAAACGAGGAGTGCTGGGAAAGATCTTCCGCATACTCATACATTTCTCCTGATCCAGGAACAGAGAGTTTGCCTTCACTGATAGGTCATGTTCCAGAGTGACCTTCGTCTTCACCAGGTTCTGGAGAGTGTTCTCAGCCCCCATCAGTCTTTCTCTCAACTTCTGAATGGTGTCTTCAATCTCTCTCACCTCAGAAATTAACCTGAGAGATAAAAGATGTAGGAACATCGAGACATTAATACAAAAATTGCACATTGGCATTCATTTGTTGTGTCTTTGGTTTGCGGAGGGCTAGTACTTGTGGTGAGGGCTGTCCCTGCAGAGCTCGATGTTGGGTCTGCGAGATCTTTCTTCCAGGCGGGTCTGGGCCACTTTAAGAGGATTCTCTTTGTCTCTGATCGCCTTTTTTAGAGCTTCAATTAGCATTTCAGTCTGGAAGATTTCCTGAAGGGTCTAAATGTGGATGGGAACATTATATCTTAGAAAACGAATATAGGAGTCCTTTTTTCAAAACTCCATTAAATTAATGCAGTACTATTCATCCTCCATCACCGACCACAATACATTGTGATGTAATCTTATTCTGACCAATCAGCATCTGGAATGATGGCTCTGTTTTGGTTACCTCATGCCTCATGATAACAGCTGTCAATGGCATTAACCTCATGGACAGCAGACAGACGACCGTTTCATAGATGTCATTAACCTTCTCAACATTACATAAGTCTAGAGACTTCACTGTCTAGCTCTAGAGACTTCACTGTCTAGAAGACACTGTTTTTAGAACTTTTGTGAAGAAAATGTGATAATTGAATGAGCCATTAAAAGTAGACGTGATGTTCAGAGTCATGTGGTTACCTTGGCCAGGTGTGTCTGCAAACTGTTCTTGGCATCTGCTGTCTCAGAGATACGGTTGGTGAAAGACACGTTTACTGTGTTAAACTGGTTCCACATCTCGTTCGAAGTGGCATTAAGCAGAATCTCGATCTCGTCACGAAGTTTGTGGGACGCGGCCCGTTCACTTTGAGAATGGAGGATGTTGCCATCAGTGAACTTTGACCAGGAGTCTGGAAGACTGATACTGTTAAGGCCATAAACAAAAGTGAAAGAAATATGAGTCATCCAAACATTTTTGAAATACAACACCATAACAAAATCTAAAAATAGAGTTGAGTGCATTCTCGATAACACTGTATTGATATTCCTCAAAAATTCTGTTTTTAAGGAATATCAAAAAGTTAAACTACATAAATGCAATCCAGCACAAAGCTAAAGTGACATTCAGATTCCATTCACACAGTTTGTGTCTGTTGTCTTTCCCATTGTCTGTTCAGCATACATAATATTTACATATTAAATTGCCGTTGATCCTCTTTTTTGCATATTTTTTCTGTACTTCCTCAGTGATGTAGCATTTTGTTTACACAGAACCTTGAGTACTGTTAAACTACCTAAACGTTTAACATTATTCTTCTGTTCCTATCTAAATGAACCAAAAACGAATGATTACTATTATGTACCAGTAAAGACAGTCCCACTCCACATTTATCAAGTCTTTATCAAAACATTACAAGACAACTGTCTGTAAAACTCACGAGGGGTCTAGGCGATCAACTCCTCTGTAGTAACTGATCCCATCTGAGGTGTTCCTAAGTTGATGACACTTGTCATCGATTCTCTGTGCTGTGACTTTATCACTCAAATCTCTCTCCAGCTCATGCTGGGCCGAACGGTTTGACCTGAGAACGAAAAACACAACACAGAGCTTGTCAGAAACCTTGACTAGCAGAATCCATAAAACCGCAAAACTGTACTGTGCATCGCATTTCAAAGTGATCAAACTTCAAACACTGTTTTTAACATAAATCATATGAATAGAAACAAATCCACATGCATAGTTTATTTCAGATTTTTCTGGAATGTCTTTCGTGAGACTTACGCTAACTGAGCGATGGCTCTCTCCAAATGTCTTCTCATTCTCTCTTGACACGACTTAATCACTTCCACCTCCTGCAAGCCAAAATGGAAATTATGTTAATGACTGTACATTATCTCGCTTATTACATAACAAATTATTTATTTATTTTTTCTGTGGCTAGAAACCACAGTGTGATGTGATAGATGTGAAACTAGTGCAGCTATGTGGGAAAGCAGTTGCCTAGGAAACATCAATATACAAATGCTGTATTCCAGAGGACTGAGTAATAAAATTATACATTTACTACATCACAAAGACTAATTTTCTGCCCACAAACAGCTGTGGTCCACTCACCATCACTGTATTACAATATTTACTTTGTGGTTTTATGTGTTAGGTCTTTAGAGTTAAAGGAAAAGTTGTTTTAAAATGTTATATGGTAACACATTTTAACAATTGTAATTTTTGGGTGTTTAAAGTTTATAAAAATACATCACCCTAACTAATTCTCTCTCCACGTCATCATGAACTAGGTCAATGGACATCCGTTTCTCCCTGTGGAACAAACATTCCTGAGACACCTTCGATGGAAAAGAGGAAACCATGAAAAAATGTAAACTTTGAAATGGACCAATATACAGACAATTCTACATAACAACTCTGTTCTACTCTATATAATACACAATAACATACAAAGTTCAGAACAGAAAAAACATGATAAACATGATTATTATCAATGATGATGAAATTAGATATAAGTAACAGACAATCATAAAAGCAAGTATTGACCAAGAATAACTGTTGGGGAATACATCACATGAGGTATGACATCATAGTGCCTTTTTATGGGGAAGTCTTACTGATTCAATAAAAATGTGACAATGGCAGCACTAGTCAGCAAGCATATCACTATGGAAACATTTTGTAGGCATGTGGTTGAGTTGAACTCATGCAAGATACTAGACGTGACTATGTTTTGGTGTTGTCTCTATGGCAACAGTCTATTACTGTGAGTCAGATGCGTAACTCTATAAAGACAAAGATGGAACACACTGAGGTCACAAGATCTAGTGTGCTTTGTGGTCAGTGTGACTGAGAGTCTATTTGTTACACACCAGTAGGGTCTATTACCAGGTGGTTTCCAACAATGGGTCATATGACACTCTGCTGTGGGTTTTTCTTTAGTTACTGGCACTTAAGTTGGTTTCCTTTGACCCAAATCAGTTATCTAATAAAAAAACTATTATAAAAAAGTGAATGACATTATATAATTAAAATATTTTTTCATTTACCTTTTGATGTCTGAATGCATGTATTTTAATGTCCTGCATTTACCTTACATTTGCGTTTTTGCATTTGGCAGATGCTTTTATCCAAAGTGACTTACAGTGCATTCAAGCTATACATTTTATTTCATAGTATTTCTGTATTTCAGTTTTTAACAAAGCACTACAGATTTTTTTCCAAATACCTGCTTAAATACCCCTTTGAGTTATAGTACACCTGGTTAGCATCACAGTCCCTCATATACACACACACACACACACACACATCACCTGCAGTGGGCTCTCTGTCTCAGCGAGCGCTCGTTCCAGTCTCCTTTTCACATCGGTCAGCGCTGTTATCTCTGTCACCATATTATCTATCTCATGATTGAGCTCGGACCTCCAGAAGCTGATGTCATTCAGTCTTTCTCCAATGTTCTTGCTGGTGGTCTCCTGAGTTCTGCGGGTCAGCTGGTCCCGGTCCTGAATCAACCGGATCGTGTCTCTCCGGAGTCTTTCTGCACTGTTCCGGGATGTTTCCGACTCCCTGTAGTTACTCTGGTTGGACTTGAACCAATCTTCAGGCATGTACCGTATGCTAAGAGCCGTCCTGTTAGAGGGGTAGAACATGGTCTTGGTCCTGACCAAGTCCAGGTTTTCTCTTTGAAGGCCTGATACTGTAGGTATAGCACTGCCTGTCCTAAAGTATGAATTAGTTCTCCAGGGCATGTTTGAATTCTGGTTAATGGTCTGGGCTGGTTGGTGGCTTCTATAACTGGATGCTGTAGTGGAAATGGCAGGCAGGAAATGGCTGGTTTTGGGCCGAGCATAAGTGGCCGTCAGTGTGGATCCAATTAGCTCCATGTGTCAATCAAACTGGCCACCTCTTTGAAGGGAAATAGAACAGTTTGCTTTGGAATGTGTAGTCTACAGTGCTTCTGTAGTTGTCTGTAGTTCATACATATCTAAACTGCATGACTTGCATGGCAACTGTGTGGCTTTCTCAGACAGGAAAAAATCTGGCCCTAATATTAGACTATGTTAAATAGCTTAGGGAATGTTGAACCTTTCAGGTCACTGACAAACATTATGTATGCTTAAAAGTAGCTCATTTAGATTAAAAAACATACACCGCTGGTCATATGCTCGAAAACTATAGTACATCCAAACCACAAAATAACACAAATGGAATTTGGGGAATTATGTAATGACCAAAAAAATGCAAATCCTCAAGAGGTGTGTGGGACACTTTTTTAGCAGGTTTCTCACATATGCTGTGTGTTACTTAAACTACCAACTATTTGAATGTGAAATAACTACTTTGTTTAATTAAATATACTGTCTGTTGATGTAATTTATGGTTATTAAATAATTTGTGTGTTACCTGTTGCTGACATAAAATCCATTAGGCCAGCATTAATCATTAATATAGTGCTAATTACGTTAAAAATAAGTATGCATATAAACACATCCATCACACTTTATAAACGCGGAAAGTACTGAGGCAGCATACAAACGTTGGCATATTTGTTCATTTCACTTTCACTTAAAAAGTGAAATGCGTGTAAAAGAAAATTAAACATTGGGAAAGAATATTAATTTGCATTTCGACGTTTAATATTTTGCAAATATCCAAAATGCGAGAAATACATAAAAAAGAATTATCTGACGAATGACTGCAGTATAAAAATCTCTGAGCATCCCACATACGCTATGAGATTATAAAAGAATGCGATCAAAACTCACCGTGTATTTGAATCTCGCTCGCGTCACTGTCACAAAGTGCTGGCGCACAGGTGTTCACCGCCGTTAGCTGTAAAGCGCGCACCTTTGCAGATCTCTGATCACCTTTGCGCAAGCGCAGGAGATCTGAACGGCACCGATGTGCATTATTGATGGACATACCCGTGACCAGTCAACATTCCGCGAAATACTTTGGTCAGAGCTCAAGCCAACAGAGTGCACGGTTATCCAAAACTACCGCTGGTTTGAAGGCAGGTAACCAATAGCAACCAAATACTTCATCAAATATATAGACAGGCTTACGGGCTATAACTGTCTATCTGTTTCCTTTTTTATAACTGTGCAGAAAGCATAATCTGACTGCATGCTTTTTGGGCAGCCATACCCCCTGGTCAGTTATTGCACATGTCTGTTCAGTGTCCATTCAGAATACATAACACAGTTCAGCAGGTTCAAAATGATCTGCCACGGATGAACTGATACAAAGTGTAATTCTGATTCTCTGAGAGATAGTGTTGTTTTAGTTTGGCATAATTTCATGTTATTTTAAACTTATCAAATCACCAAAAGTGATTTGAATTACATTTGAATTAGAAATGAGTAGAAATAGACATCAACAACTGTGAAAAGTAATGCATATAGGCTAAGGTCATTCTTCACTTTGCTTTCAGGGAAGATGTGAGAGTGCAGATAATCTGTGTGCTTCGAGTCTAATATTTCAGATGTGTTGATAAAAGCTGAAGGTTCAGCACGTGGTGGGTCAGTGTTTCACTGCTGCTTTCTCTCTCTCACCTGATTCTCAGCCTCAGATGGCAAAGCTGCCGATTGCCAACAGTCTGTTCACTGTTTCAGTTTTCCACTATTATAGAGTGTTTTCATGCGCATTAATGTTAAATGCTGCACCTTTCATTGATTTTTTTTAAACGCTGGTGAAATTTGATGCCCTGTAAGATTTTGACTTCCCTGCTTTGATTAATACACTGGAGAGGTTGTTAGGTGATTGGGCCCTATCTGTAAAGCCCACCCCCACACATAATTCCAATTCTAAACACAGTAGATAAACATGAGTCATTATGTCAGATTTTAAATTGACAGGTCTATTTTTGGGTGTAAAATATATCTCTAACCTTCCCCAAATTACATAAAAAAACGAATTGTGATTGATCGCTTGTGAATCAGACAGCCCTTACTGTCTTCAAAGATTTGTCAACGCGAGACTACACTCAGCCATCAAACCTAAAGCGTTTGACAATGAGTCCTGGATAGACATGCAAAAAGGCAATGCATATTTGTGTTTATACAGGGGAATACAGTATAGTTAATATTTCATGTGTTAAATGGGTTTGAGTTTTCACCACCAGGGTGGGGCAGATCTGAACAGGAAATACCACTGGAAGTATGGATGTAAATGTTGGAAACCCACCTCTGCTTACACAGCTGCTTATACTGACTGAATCTGTTCTGCTTATATCTGGACACCTTCACAGCTATGCTACTAGAAATCCTTATGTATATTATGTTATTTACACTTTTAAAAGTTTCGTTAAAAATCTGAATTCATTGGGCTACATTATTTTATTTTACAGCTATAAATTACCCCTCAAACTTACAATTGTTCACTTTGTTTCTTTTTACCACCTAGTGAGTTGTTTTAATTTTTGCCACATTAACTATGGTGTCCACCCTGTCCATAACCCTTAATTTTAGTAATTAATAATTAGTACAGTGTTTCCCAAAGTTCTTACAATGGCGTACCCCAGTCAAACAATAAACATTTTAGGACATAGGAATCTGAGCTTTGAATCTCTGTGTTAGGTGAAAGGTGACACCTTGTAATTATTGCATGGCCCTCAAAATCTGCACCTCCCTCCAGGTGGATGAGTTACCACTACCTTATCAATGATTCAGCCAACAGGAAGAGAGCACACTGGACCGTTTATCACAGAATAATCACCTATGTGTCTTGTTACACTCCAGGCTAAAAGACGCACATATGCACCCAGGACTGAGGCTGGGCATCGTGTGGGTGTACAGGGTTGAGGCTGCGACTGTTCTGAGTGTTAACGTGTATATCACGCAAAGTGAAAATTGCTTTGCCCATTGAGTTATTGTGTATTGAGGAAGAGGAATGGAATGTTTGTCTAAAATTTTGCTGAAAAAACAGTAAAAATAAACGTTGGCTGTTAAAAATGTTGGCTGTTGTTTTTATATTGCAACTCTACATGAAAGCTACGCAATGAAGGTCTATGTGAGGTGAGTGGTTTATAAGATTTTTACAGCATGAACATTGCTGCTTAATGAAATAAGCAGCAAAAATAAGCATAAAATGTAGTTATTTACACAACCTTTATGTCATTTCAAACCATTGTTAAAAGGACCATAAAACATCAAAGAAGCAGCATAAAGTCAAAAGCTCTAAAATTTAATTTTCAGTCACATTCACATTGAAAAATATCCTGCCGCAGGTTTTATGTAGATATGGACTACTTTTATATTCCTTTTTGGTCCTTTTTGGCCTGCCGTGGTCACTATAAATTGTTGTATGCAATCTGTATAAATATTCTTCAAAAATTTAACAGCATACAGGAAACTACACAAGGCCATAAAAAATAAAGATACATTTTTTGCTTTTTTTGGATGGGTTGGTGGGGGTGAAATATTTCATCAGCTTTTGCTCTGAAACACCATATGTTTTCAGCACTGTGCTGTGCTGTGCTTCTGAGCTCACCATAGATCCCTTCCTCTGTGCCAACAGATCAGAGTTTCCCAATGTGAACCTCCCCCACAGGAGCCTCTCTCTTTATCCCTCTGTGGTTTTCTCCCTGATGCCTGTGTCTTTACTAAAATCACATCGCATGAAGTTCCTGTTAGGCAACCCAGCCATCAGCCCACAAGAGAAAAAGACTGAACATCCGCCCCCATTTTTATTACATTTTTGAATGTTTGATAAATCTATTACCCCAACATAAAGTTAATAGAAATTAAATTTTAGAGATTCAGGTTGTGTTGCTGAGTGGCAGTTTCACACCAGGTGGTCTAATAACAACCGTCGGTTAGTTCTGTCAACAAGGTAAGATGAGATTCAGTGGGGCATCGTGCCAGCGATCCATCTCCTGACACACATTCTGAAGTTAGCGCACACACAAAAACAAATTAGCCCACATGCCTTAGCTTCTCCCTGTGTTGAATATGTCCTATAAGGGCATGATCGACAAACCCACTGTTGATGTAATTTTATATGTGTATCCAAACAGTGAACACCTCTCTTGGACCTAATTGTAACATAAGAGTACTCTATATTTACCCAAGTACTGTGGGTCTAGAGGGCCTGTGGTGTACTACTGCATGCCATAAATTCGTAGAGGACAAACCCATGTTCTCAATCCATATGGTAAAGGGTATAGAGGTGCAAACTGGAATCTGAATTAATTTTGTACAAAATGCAGTCTGAAAGATTTTTTAGTAATGACTGTCATTTTATTGTGCAAACACACACACACACATATGTATATATATATATATAGTTACATTTCTGTGCCAGCAGCATCTCTGAACAAAACTGTAAAATTAATGACAATTATTTAATTTTTTTAACCCTTTACTACCTTCCAACGCTTAGCTCCACCCCAGACTCTTGCCATTGGTTAAGCCGATGAGGTTTTTTTCTGACTCTGTTGGGCTCAAAGATATTAAGGTTACAGCGCAACAACTAAAGTCAAGACAAATGTTTTTAATAAACACAGACGTTAGACAGGCAGTCTGGAGAAAACACTCTTTTTCTGAATCATCAAACATGAATTTACATAGATAATTGATGGGAGTGTCAGATTTAAACTGCCACATGCAAATAGATATTGAATGCATGGATAAACGGCTGTGCTTTTATTGTGAATCAATGCTCTCTGAGGGTTGGGCAGATGGGTTTCATGTTAACACTATGAGACCTGACACTGGTTGATATTTCAGGAGCGAGAGAGAGACAGACAGAGAGAGAGAACCTGACTCTGGAGCACTCACATGAGCACTCGTTCAGGTTTCCATGCTGGAGTGGGTTTTGATGGACGGTTTTCTGAGGTGTGGATGGACTGCATCTACATTCCACAGTGTTACTGGACAATAAAACATAATTATAATTATTTTCTATACCAAACGTATATAACACATGAAGTTTAGAAATGCTAACAGACAGGAAGGGATGGCATTTATCTATCTATTTTTATTTATCTAAACTCCATTGTCCCTGGGATACAGGGACAATAGACCAGGAAAGGGCACCTTTAGGTTTTAGAAAATATCTGTTAACTCTCCGTCTTTGACTCCATTAAAATGTCAGTCAGAGATGCCTAAATATCCTGCTTTGTTAAACCAGGGCCCTCTTTATCCTCACATAAGAATTGCATGACTATTTAATCTATTCTTCTTTATAAATCAGCAATGAGGTTCAGCTATCAGCACACCTAGAATCTATGATAATAGTAAGTGATGTCTCTTTACATTTGTACATTCACTGTAAATCATTCTCATAACAAACTGTTAAGTCAAACCTCAAACGTGTGTGGTTGTCACATGAAGCAGTATGGCAACCGTAGTTAATAGTATATGCTCTTATTGTCACAGTTAGGGGTTGCGATCACACGAGAGTGGAGGAATCACTGAGTCATTAAATCTGATCAGCCAATAGCAGCCCCCCTGCTGAGCCATAGGCATCTGGTATACAGTCCAGTAAGAGCAGGGGAAGTGTTTTACATTGGCCAAAAGTATGAATACAGTAATATAGAATAGAACAGTGTATAGATTAAAGATCATTTTTAAGTGTGGATTTTTATAGTACTGCATTTTGTATTGAAATTATGGAATATATTTAAAACTGGAGGAAAAAATATTTATGTTTAGATTAAACTCAATAGAATCTTGTTGTTGCGTGTCAATAAAATGAATCAGAATCGACCATGACACCCAACACTCTGAGCTACTGCATATTCAGTCTTTGCTCTACATCTTTGGGGTGTGACGTTTGGAATGTCACAGCTCAGGTGCTGGAGCATGTGCCATTTATACTGCCACATTCTGAGCTTCTGCGAAGCTCCTAAAATATGTCCCAACGGGTGGTCTGTAATGGGACAATACAGACCAAAGTAAAGCCACTTTCTTTGTGGAACGTGCACTGGCATTAGTGCTTCTAATTTGGCACAGAGTGTAGACCATCATCGAGTGCTAATGTTTACAGTTGTTTTGCATTCTTCTCTATACTCTAGGTCTCCTGAAAAATCCTTGAAGGAACCAAGTATGGTACAGTATTAGATTACACAGTGGAACAGCACAGGCGCCATTGATCAGATTAGGCTAAACCACAGGGAAAGTGAGGGCAGATAAACCTTTGCACGGTATTTGTCCTTTTGAAAAGTGCCGGTCAAATGAAAGGTCTAGACATACAGCCGGGCCACAAGACATCTGGGTGAAGTGTAAATAATGTGTATCATAATTGTTTTGAGATGAAATGTTATGCCATTTGCCATGGGCACTGAAATACTGTACATCATGTCTGAACTGAGATCCCTTGATAAATAACCATGAGAGGCGCTACAATGATTTTACCGAACTCTTAAAGTAGGTAACACAGAGTGCCTTAAAACCCATTTTCCTGTCGTAAAAGTGAGTGCATCGACTGAACTGACTTTTTGCTTGGAAAATAATAAGTATGATAAATGTAGCCAAGCAATGTAGTGCTAACTGCTATGTAGTGCAATCTTGCTAACTGCTAGCTGTTTTCAGTTGCTGGGCAACATTTGTATTTTGACACAGTTTTGAAGAGTGTGTTATGCCAAGTATGCATTTATAGTCACAATTACCTTTCAGACCTAAAATGACTAAAGTAACAGCCTATGGTCTTGTGGACTTCAGTGGCATGTACACAGGTCATAAATCCGCAAGACTGCAAGTGCTCATCAAGTGTGTTATTTGGAACAGGGCCTAATTTTTTCTCCTTGCTCTGATTTAAACTTGTATTTGTATTTTTGTGTTTTAACGTAAAAACATACATTTACCTTACTGAATAAAGAAAATAATAGAATTTTAGGGATATTTACAATGGTTTTGCATACTTCATATCTCCAGCTCTCCAAGAGAGAGAAATAGAAGACAGATAGAGAGGAAGAGCACAAGAGCGATAGAAAAGGAAATAAAGGGACCAACAGACAGATAACTACATTGGAGAGAGATACCATAGACAGAAAGAGACAAAGAAACAGAAAGAACGGCATAAACTGCCACACATTTCTGACAGCACACTCGGGCTAGAGTCAGGCAGCCAAAGTTTTTGCCTGTAGAGAATGAATACCAGGCTCTGTTAGCATCCCAGTCATCACATTCCTTCAGAGCCACAGAGCTCAGCGGAGGAGAGGGCACCAGCCATGGAGCCTGGCCAGGATCTGGCTTACAATACATCCAGTCTGCACACTGCACGCGGGCCTGCCAACAACCCCGTCATGCTCCCGAAATGCCACAGCTTATTGTCCGTCGGTCATTCTCTGACGTAGGTGTGAAGAGCATTGTGGTCTTTAGGGATCACTTCATTACTAAACACTCATTTTGAGATTAAGCTATAGCTAGGCTAATGGTAGTTCTGCTAACTGGAATAAATGCTACGTTAGGAAACAATTGTTTGGCTCAAGTCATGATGATTCATACTACAGAAAGCTTATGATGGTGTTTAATGGGATTACCTGTATACAGCCCTTCTTAGTGGTGAATAAGCTTGCAAGCAGAAGTCAGAAAATCAATAAGTATTAGACAAATGTATTCCTAGCTAACAGGGAATGTTCTCAGAATGCTGGCTAATGTTCTGTAAAGGCTCTCTCAAAGTTATCATGAAACATTATTGCAGTAATGTAGAACTTTTAAAAACATTATGTATATCAAAAATGTTATTTTTAAGTTTTTAAAAATAACACCAAAAATGTTACTTTTAAGTTTTTTTTAAATGTTATTTTTAAGAAATTAGAAATTTCTTTAATTTTTTTTAGAAATTAAAAATGTTTGAATAACATTCTTATTACCAAGCAATAACATTAATACAGCGTCTAAAAAACTGGATGTTTCCAGCTACAGTATGAGAACTATGCGAATGACTGTTGCTGAAATCATAAGATATATGCTAATACCTAGATAACTAAAACTTGGTTTTTCTCTTGCTTAAGCGGAGAGTTAAAAGGCATTTGATGAGCTGTGTTTGCTTTAATTGCTTGCATAAATCCCTCCATAAAGTGCCATGCATGGGTGTTTCTCGAGTAAACAGATTTGGCACGTCACAGAGTGCTAAAGCAGAATGAATTATGTTTAGAGTTGAAGCATTAGTGTTTGTCATTTTTGTAGTACATTCACGATAAGCTGCCTCAGTGAAAAATTAGTTAAAATGAGTTATTCTGCTTTGGTTGCAATTTTAACAATCTCAGGATATCTTATGCCATCTTAGGTTGTTTAGAAACTGTGCCCTCTCTGGTCACTAAGGGTACCACACTGGTTTGTCTGGCAGATGGGCAGGGCATCTTCATGTTTCAAATCCTGGAGCTCATCCAACTATGGAAGAAGTGAGTCATCCAGCAGAATTCTATACACATACAAACATAAACACACACACACACATTGAAAGTGAGAGCAGCAGAATTCATCTCAGCTACATCTTTAAATGCTTTAATTAAGTATTAATATATTACACATTTTAAACATGATGTGCAAAAATAGCAAATTAGTGTGTCCCTCAAAAGCAAACTGTTGCTGTAACATATGACAACTGTATGTTGTTTTTACTGACAAATTAACCACATACTTACTGCAATTAGTTAGCAAATGTCTCATTTCAGATTGCATTGCAGCATTAAATAAGAAGCTACAATATGTCATGCATTTTCATTGCCTAATTCAAACTATCACTTCATTAACTGACTCAGTTAGTGGAAAATAACTAAGTGGGAAGTTTATTCTCATGACTTGATTATGTTAGTCACTCATGTCTGTATGAAAGTATCAGCGGGTCATTCGTACTGACTCAGCGGACAGTTGTGGGCGTTTTCCCTCTGGAGCTGAAGTGGTGGTTTGGTGAGACTGTGGAAGGGGTGTGGATCACACTTCCCTAATAGGCATACTCAGAGTCCATCAGAAAAATCTGGGAAGTGTGTTTACTTGAAAACGTGACTAATTCTGTCCACATTCTTTTGGAGTGAGCTTTGAAATATTTTTGTAATAACTCACACGGGAAGGCCCAAAAACACACAAAACTCACCCAAATTCATTTATTAATAGTGATACACCTGTAACGTGGCAACAGAAGCCCTAAATAGAATGCTTAAATCAGCACAATATAATTAGTTCATTAAATTTTGTTTAGCATACGATTTAAAGTGCAGTGCTAGAATATGCTTCTAACTACAGTAATAATGAGTCATCAAGGGCTTTTAACCTTGCTACAATAATACAAACATTTCAAAAAATTGATTTTGTGTATTATTGGTCTCATTTACAGGAAATGCTGATTCAAGTTTTGTAATTCAGGAAATACTGTAAGCTTTTTGAATCATAATCTACAGTAGGCTATATAAGGTCAGATTCATAGTTCTGTGCTGGGCATATTGGTTTCACCCGAGCAATGTGACTGAACAGAACTACTCTAATTTCCCCAGTAGTGGAACATCAGGCTAAGCGCTGGCAGACTGTGGTCATTGGCTGACTTCAGCAGCAGCCTGGCACAATGAATCATGGTCTCGTGCTACGTTCTGCTCATCCCTCCACACACACCACTGGATGATTGCCCAGACGTAAGCAAACATTTAACACAGCCCATGTTAAATTAGAGTCCAATTAAGCTTGAGAAGAAAAGTGTTTTACCTCAACAGACAAATATGGTCAAGTGTACATATGGTATTTAAACACCTACCAACATCAAGTATTTACATCTGCTTTTGATGGTGATAAGCCAATAAGTCATGGTATGTTTTAGAAAGTCACGTGTTTAGCATTCCGGATAAATTTACGAGCATGGTATCAAGTTAGCCCCCCCAGACACACCCTCTCATAGCACCCCATGTGTCTGTCAATCAAAAGTGTTAATTGGGTGATACCTGGAATTATGGGTGTGGCTTGGAATGTGAATTTGTCAGCCTGCTGAAATTAAGGATTCAGTTAAATGCATAATCTTGCACATTGCAAAAAAAATCACTTAACTGACAAATTGAAAAATAAATCATACACCAAACATACAGAGGAGTGTATGGAAATGAGGATTTTTCCCCATTTAAGGGATAGTTCACCCAAAAATGGAAAAAACAAAAATCTTTCATCATTTACTCACCCTCATGGCATTCCAAACCTGTATGACTTTTTTGCTTCTGAGGAACACAAAAGATATTTTGAAGTATGTCGGTAACCAAGGAGCAGAGGCACCCATGACTTCAGTAACTTCCACTGAATGGACACAAAACAGGGACATTTCTCAAAATATTTTTGGGAAAAAATTGATTCTGAAAAAAATTGCCTACCCTACCTTTAAATCCCACTGAAGGATCACAAATGCCCAAATTTGTGAAATCTATGCCAGCGTGAGAGCATGCTGCCATTAAAGCAAATGAGTTACATAATCAATACTCAAAAATTAATGTTGTGGTTTTAAATCAACTTGTCTTAAATTTTCATGCTAATAACATGTGTATAAAATGTGTATAAAAATTCCCGCAAATTCCCGCAAATTAGTGATTTTCACTACTGTCCTCAGCTTTATGGAGCCTACTGTATACTATACAGTATGCTGTCAATAAATATTTTAAACCCCAACTGCTACAATGGAAAACTCCGGTTTATGCAAAGACGTGTGTGTTTCACCTCAGGCCATAAAGTTCCCCTTGTGAGCTGTAAGATTCCTATCAAATTTTTTTCTCAAACATCTCTCATTCTGAAAACAGACATCAATTGTCCAGAAAAATTCTGTTCTGTGTGAAACATGCTACATTCTGACCAGGCCTATTTTTTATATTTTTCAGTTATGGTCAAAATTAAATCCAGAAAGGCACGTGACTGGAAAGTCTATATCTGTGGTTCAGCCGAGCAAATAAAGGGTTCTGTCTCACTCTATTAATGGGGTGACATTTTTCCACTCTCCCCTTGCTCCCTTAGCTCAGTCCCTTTCATCCGTCATCCCTTCTGTCTGTGCGTCTGAAATACCATCGGTCTCTGCTCGAGTAACTGCTAACAAGACACTTCTTTTCCTTGTGTATCTGCACCATATTGTCCAGTCGAGAACAGAACTATTCTTTCAGTCAGTGGGGAGTACAGAAATTCGGGAGAGAGGGTTGGTTCATGAAAACAGCAGTTTGTTTCACCACCCTGCACTGTTCTTGGTGTCTCTGAGGTGACTGAATAATGAAGGATGAGTTTGTGTTAAAACAGTGGAAGGGTACGTGAGGAGACAGGGGCAATTGTAACACAAAATTTTGACATTCAGCATATTCTAGGAAGATTTTTGTTTCTGTCTAAAAAAGTCTACGTTTTTGAGTGATTTGTGTGTTTTTTTTTATTCAGATGTCCAATACTGTTCTTTCCTAATGTCCAAAGCAGGGTTAGTAGACAAGAGCTAGCAAGAGCTATCTTTCTTTACCAGCCAAATATGGTCATCTATTGAAGCTTTTGCAAGAAACATATATTGTTTCTCAATACATGTGTATACAGTGCATAAATAAGACCTTAACTTGTTTAACAGTGTCTCAGAGTCTTCTGATTGGTTAAGCCACAGTGTTCCACAGATGTTTGCTGAACACATGTTTGTCAAACTCAGCAAATCACTACAAAAGCTCAAAAATTATTTTCAGATGTGTAATTTGTAGATTGTGGGAAATCTTGATTTGCTTGATGGTCTATGTGATTTTCAGAATACTCATTTATTTGGCACTTTGCTATGACTCTGACTCTAATTTTAAAATCTTTTAACTAGCTATCCAATTAGGGATTTAATGGCACATTGTACATTAGGTGTTTGATCCAGTAAAGATGTAAGATAATTTGGAGGCCCATCATTATCCGCATGTCTTCAGTTTATAGAGTGTGGACAGACAGAATCCTAACAGCTGAGAATGCGTAGCTTCTCATGTGAATGTGAACCATAGGAGAACAAGATGAACAAGGTCATGCTATACACATCTCCTATGTTTGGAAACATGTAAGCTGGCACACTGGCAACACAGTGCCTTAATGTCTTTATGCAACATTTAAGAATAGTAAAATCATCAAAACTATGAAATATCACAAATGGAAGAATAGGGTTTAGATTCTTTAAAGTATCCACGCGTTGCCACAATTACAGCTCCGCAAAATCTGAGCAGTGTCCACTAGCCTTACCTGTGTGCATTATATCCAATATCGCAACTTTGTTGCTGTGATAGAGTAATGATATTGCAATAGTGGAAATAACTACAATTAAAGTCAAATTCAAGATATACTGATTTACAATTTTCATGTCCCTCACCCTAATGCAACCTGCCATATCTTTAACATGCCCCGCCCAAACTTCTCAAGCATATGCACAGATAATCTTTTGTGTTACCCAGCCTGAGCTATGCTAAAATCCCTGTCTCTTATTTTTTCTCACTTGTTCTCTGTTTTTTCTGGTCTCCTCTGTTTCTCTCTATGTGTGTGGTTGGTGCTCTCCTCTGCTCCTGCAATGAAACAGTAACTGCTGTGGTGAGTCTCCAGTTGTCTGCCTCTGTTCTTGTTCCATGTGCCCGTCACGAGTCAGTCCAGGCCTCCCACGATGGAACTCCTTAGCTGGGGTGACTGAGCGTCAGAGTCCTCCCTTAACCTCTGGTCTATGGCTGTTTGGGATAGCAGAGGCACAATCACAAGAGTATTTTAATGACCTGCTGAAACTCAAAGGATTTCCCGCCTTTAGGAACAGCTGCAAGCTTCGCTCCATCTAAGGAGACGAGGATGACCAGGAGGGGCATGTCTCTGGGGTCACTTGTGGTTTGCCCCTGAATGGGATAGTTAATTCCAGGAGTCCATTATACAGTATTGCCATCCCTTGTACTGTCCATCCCATATCTACATATAGAATACAGTATTAGTGCTATCAGTGTTCTGAAACTGGATTACTTTGAAACACACGCCAAGCCACAACACATACCCTGTCATAACAAATCTCCAGTAATGCTCTTATCAGCCACATACTGTACCCAGCAAAGTATCAGTAGTTTACTTTAATAAAGCATTAAAATGGCAATGAAATCTAAATTGACCCTATTTATTTATTTACTTCTATTCTACCCTATTTTCTTCTACTATTAACTTAATAAAATTATCATTTTCATTAAAAGATAATAACATGGCTCACTGTTAAAATAACATTCTGAGAAAGTTATAATATGAAAAATAATATGCAATTGTAATCTATGATCAAACATCACACAGTTTCCATGCAGTTAAACCTCAGTGGATAAAATTGCACTGTACAATATTTCCATCTGAATATTTTGTTTCACTCCAAAGCATCTTCGAAGTAAATCTTCGTGTTGTTTTTAAACATCATGAATGTTAACTGCAAAATGTTACCAGAGGCATCTGTGCAATGTTTTGCAGTTTTACTTGGCTGTGATTCTCAAACGAACACACTGCAGAATATCTCAGTGTGGTGTGAGCATTCTGAAACCTCACATGAACTTCAGTGTCACACATTCCTCAGACATATAGAGGGGCGTGATACAGCTGATTAAAAGTTGAGGGGCCGTTGCATCGGAAATGCCTTGTTTATGCTTTTGGTTGAGCGAGGCAATTCCACCCACTTTTGTGAATTAAAGTGAAAGCGCCCTCATCCGAAAACAATCTCTCTCTTTTACGCTTTGTGTGTGTGTGTGTGGTCAGTCAGATGAACAGGACCAGTCCCTTCCAAACTCTGTTTCTCCTGATAGACAGCTCCAGCCAACAATGTGGCACAAAATTATAGGGCAGCCATATTGTTCGGCCCACTGGTCTTCCCACCACAAAAATTGGTATCATACCACCAGCCTACACTGAAACTCTGTCTATATCTGTATGTGTTCACAGTTTTTGAATAGGATGAGAAGCTACGAGAACAAAAGCTAGTGGAGGAAGACCAATATTTTGACCAACGTTTAATGCCAAAACTCACCCTTAACACAGAAATAGAGGTTTATAAACACATGTGTTCACATGTCTAAACATAAGAGAAGATATTGTGAGTTTAATCATGGAGGACGAGTTAATAGTATTCATGAGATGAAAACATGAAGCTCCGCCCTGCAATGACTGAGAAGCTACCAGACCAGAATGTCATTTGCACATGAATTATGTTTTCAGAACTCTCAGTTATAAACATGTCAACATAATAATCCATAAGGCATGCGTGAATGTCCCTTTTAACTCAGACACGATTGTTGGGAAATGATTCTGTGCGGTTGCTAAGATGACCCGAGTGTTTATTAGCATGTTGCTATGCAGTTGCTAGGTTGTTGCTTACTGGGTTCAAAAGCACTATGTAGACCACTATCTAGCATACAGTAGCATACATGCCTGTACAGTATGTACTGAGTCACAAATACAGGTAAACCAAAACATCAGTTCTGCACACTCAGCTGTCTGTAACTTATGTATGCGCCAACAAACTGAGGAGAAAGAAAGAGTCCACACACTCCAATACACGCTTGCTTTTATACTTACAGACCTCTCTGTATTTTTAAACAGTAAAAATAGCTTCATAAGAATTTCATTCCATTTTATATCAGTGGTATTGGGTTCCTTTGAAACACCAATACACCTTGTGCTCTTAATTCCCATGCATCATTTTCAGCTGTTTTACATAATACCTCTATCAGGTATGCTATTTCTAATGCCAATAATATAAAAGGAACTTCTTATGGGCAGTTTTATCTTAAACTATATTATTTTTTGTTGTTGTACAGGCTGAGGAGCATATTGATGTGGGCTCATTTCCCAGAGGTCATGGATGTTAAACTAAATTCTCAGTATCTGATTGGCTGTTCCTGTGAGAGCTGGGCTAGAGAACACAAGTAAAGGAAGAGAACACAAGGAACACAAGGAAAGGAAGAGTTAAGTACAAACTGTAGCAAAAAGAACTAAACCACTCACATCAAAAAAAAGAAAAATGTGAATTAAAATGACATTATTTAATGAGCTGTAGCCAATTAATTTGTCCATTGTTCAATTATTTTGTTCTTTTTCTTAAACACGATTGCGTTGGATTTTTTTACGTACTAGTTACACACATGCAAGGAATGTTCTAGGGTCTAAGTTGTGTTCTATGAATAGCACATCTGTGGCATGCTGTTGATTACTACAGAAAATACTTTCAACTTGTCCGTCAGTTTCTACAAACAAAGAAACAAACAAAAAAATCACGCAAGGCCACAGACCTTTAGTATATTATCGTAAGACTAGTGTAATAAAATCGTTTATATACTGTGTCTGTGCAAAATTATATCCAATTGTTCAGCTCCTGACCATGCAAAGCCAGTAAACATGGAATCCCTTGCACACATGCACAAATACCAAGAAGGCCTTGTTTTTAGAGTGGAAAAAATCCATCCTTAGAAATAAATTATGAACAAGGTCATCTGTCTAGAACAACTGTCTTGTCACTAAAAGGGCAATTTAACTTAATCACTCATAAATCAGATTTACAGAAGAATTAAAGTGCTTTAACAAAAACATGACCTTTACATTCATGCATTTAAATGCTTTACCATGTCTCATAGATCTTGATCATAAGTGCTTTATTGGTGATGCAATTCTTTTTATTTATAGACGTTATTGATAGAATCTAACTTGTACAAACCCGGAACATTCCTTAAACTGTTTCTAAATGCATTTCTACACATTTTTATACAACACTTGCGCACACAGCATACGCTGTGCTGCTGTTCTGGTGTGATCATTTTTCAAGAGGAAATGTAAAGTATATCTGAAAGTACTTGCTGGTAAGGTGATTTGGGCTTTTATTTAACCGGACTGAATTTTAAATGGAAATTTGAGTGGAGACTGTCAGGTTTATGGTCCTGGGAATCTTGGATCTTTTAAATCCCTGGCACAGAGCTGTCTTCATTTCACCCTGTTTCCTTTTGCCATTTCGAAGAATGTTCTCAGGTTTTCCAAACCTCTGTAGTCCTGTGCAGAATTAGAAGAGGAATGATGTTTCAGGATGAACCGG
>JAZGTI010004053.1:0-29004 GCA_036877585.1 Botia kubotai
ATTACACATGAAGCACACATACATGTTAGAATGTGCTCAGGATATGAATATATATCTGAGGAGAGAACCACACATTTTCTACTGGCCGCACACTATCACAGGCCGCAGCCTTTTGGAACAGCCGCTACTCTTGGAACATTCACTTCAGGGGGCTCAAGAGCTTGCAGAAATGTGCTGATTCATGATTTATCTGACCGAGCAGTAAAGACAACTGGAAAGTGCAACAACTCCCACCTCCCAGGTGTAATTTATCTCAAAAGGGCATTAGAGAGAACAAGAATGGGTAGTAACTGTTTTCAATGTCCCTGAGGCATGTACTTGAGAAGAAGTTTTGGTCTCTTATAAATTACACACTCATTACTTGAGCTCTGATGTCAAAAGTTGTGTTTTCATCATTAATTATTTTGATCTCTCCTATATCCTCTTTAGCAACATCCACAAGGCAACTTTTCTCGAAATTATAACTGTTTAAGCAGATTTCGCTAAACCATATAAGGGCCACGTTCACTGAATCAACATCACAATCACACCTCATTTACATTTACGCATTTAGCAGATGCGTTTATCCAAAGCAACTTACAGTACATTTAAGACATACATTTTATCAGAATATGCCATTCCTGGGAATCAAACTGTCAGCCTTTGCACTGCTAAAGCACTGCTCTACCAATTGAGCTACAGGAACACTTATTTGACAAATGCTGCTTGGCAATCTGTTCATGTGAGGACTTTGCTGTTACTGCAGAAATGAGGCACTTAGCGTCTTGGTTTTACAAGAGCTTCATCAGTCTTAAGTCAACACTCAGTCCTATTTCTAGTTTGTTTCTATGGGTTGGGATTTGTTGCCAATTTGTAATTGACTTGAGTGTGTTACACTATGTAGGAGGAATAGGCAGAGTCCAGCTCTACATCACACATTCATTCTCGGCGTATACGAGTCTGCACGCATTTGGTTACAAAGAGCTTGGAGTCCATTTATACTATTTGATGGTAATCCAAAACTTAATTATGTATCTATTCTTATCTTGACGTGTACCCCTGTAAAACTCGTATTGCCTTTTAAAGGGGTTTTGTAATTTATTTAAATCATTTGATTTAAGTTCCTGATATTGAAATGATTGTTTTAGTTTGGAACAACTTTGCTTAATAAATTGTATTTCTGTATTAGAGAACATGCTGAACTTTAAAAAAAAAAATAAAACAAGTAAAATTAGATTTTTCCTAAAATTTCTCATTGCGTTTTTGCCTGAATCGTGCAGTGCTTGAACAATGAATATTCAATGTGCTTAACATTCTTTAGTGGAATGCGACTTAAAGGCTTTCTCACAGGAGTGAGTAGTATTGCTGTGTTTGGCTTCCCGTGTAGGGTGATTTGAAGTGCACTGGACACATACACAGCCACAGAGACTGAGAGCACATATTGAGTTCACCTTTTCTTTCAGTAAGGTCCCAAGCTCATCAACAACCTATTGTTTTAGAACAAGAAAAAAGGGGTAGAGAGAGAGAGAGAGAGATTGTATCTGTTACAGAGGGAGAACTGTTGTTCTGGGAAATATATGGATTTTGTGGAACCCTCTGGAGGCACAAGGACTCATGGGATTGTGTCGGCTTTCCACTTACAAACACAACAAGAATCAGTCACAGCACTAGCACAAGTCTCCTGTATTTTGTGTTTGAGGTTGTTTCACTCTGCAGTCACATTGTTTAACCAACACAGTAAGTGTTCGTTTCTGAAGACCCCAGGAATTCAAAATAGGAATGTTGTGACTTTTTCATGTCTATTAGCCTTTTTTTATAATATAGTACAAAATGTTTAGTAAATACATTTTAGCACAAAGCTTCAATCCAATGAATAAATGTAATGTAGAAAAATGTAGTGGCCTTCTCCTAAAATCACACTACAATGTTTTAGTTAAACTTTATATTCATAATACAGTTGACCTTTGCTAACATGTATTTCAATGTGATTTATTTGTGTTCAAATAATTTTAATTGAACTTTGTCTTAATTAACAAAGTTTTCCTTGTTTTGTTTGTTAAATACAACATAATGCATTTACTACAGATAGAGCTCTTGTGACTACTTCCCCTTGTGACAACTAGCCCCAGACTTTTGTCCAAACGTTTGTCCAATAAAAGTAGTTACCTTAAACAGATATGGCCATATAAATGAATGCAGGTTCATTTACTTATATTTACTGCAGTTTTGCAGGTTAAAGGTGATGTTAGATGTTAGAAATTCTCCAAAATTGTAAGATGTGGAGAATGTGTGGAGAATTCAAAATTAGGTTTCCTCTTCTGAATAAACTGCTTGAGTAAGAGAGAAAGATATTCAAATCTCAAAGTGGCTAACTATAAAACTCCTCTGTATTACCAAGCATTTTTTACAGGCCATAAGCACGGAAGCCACTTATTTTATAATTTGTTGATAGATCTAGGTTGGTCTGGGCTGTTTAAAAGTCTAATTAACCACAGGAGGACTATAACTTACCAGAAAAGCCCCAGGATTAAAAACTGTAGGATGTCTGATGACAGCTTGTGAGAAATCACCAGTGCAGGTGTCATATTTTTCATAACAAACAGTCAGCAAAGTCAATTTCATCCAAGTGGTTTTGGGAAAATGTAAAAGGTGTTATTCAGATTTACGGTGTAAACCCACTATATCTTACTGGAGCAGCTTAATGCTTTACTTTCTGTAATATTGATGTATTTTCATAGGATATTAATATAAGAATTACCCACAGTCGTATCTTATTTAGTTGATCCTTCAATTGTTCAGGTGTATGCAGAAATGTCCCTGAAGTTTTCAGAATCTTTTCTAGCCCCAGTCGCTACACAAGCATTTTAACAAGCATTTGAAAGTCAGTCAATGGTCTCATTTAGAAGCATTTGTGTGCTTTAAACAAAACATTTAGTCTTACTACTATTCATAGTGTCATTATTATTTATAACAGTAATGTGGCAGGCTTGATTATAACTTGCATTTAATTTTTATTTAAACTGATAAAGTTTAGATAAGAGTCCATGCCCTGCGATCACACCAGACTTAAAATTAAGAAATAAAGGGAAGGATATTTGAGGTTCAGGACAGACATCTGACTTAATCTCATCACACTAAAAGTAAATGGCTGGGGATTCTGTAATTCTTTTGTGATCATAAACTCAGAATGACAGCATATCATTTAGTAGAGATAAACAAGAGTTAATTGTTATGGGAATGACACAGGACTTACACATTCTCACCATGCTCTTCCACTTATATGGAGAGATCTCATCTCATCTGAACTGATGCTCTATCTTCTGCTTTATCTCTTTTCCATTTCAAATCCCATCATGTTTTGTCTCGTATGCTGTGCTGTCACCTTCTCTCCTCTCCTCTCCTCCCCTCTCATCTCCTCTCTTGTTTCTTCTTCCCTTTCCTTTCTCCTATCCTCTCTGCTGCTTTCCTCTCTCCTCTCCCCTACTTTCCTCCCCCTCTTCTCTTCTGTGTGGTTTTCTGTTGTGTGAGATTGGCGAAGAAAGCGAGAGTCCAGAAAGAACTTGGATGGCTAACAGGCATAATAGGTTGAATAATTCTTCTGGTAATTGCAGAAATAAAAGATTCACATAAAATATAAAATAAATGGTTAAAATAACTGGATGTATTTTTATTTTCACTCTGGTATAGGAGCGAAATGACTGAAAGGTCATCCCTCATTTACATCGTCCTGTAGCTAACCAAAAGAATTTTAGTACTCCATCAAAATACTCCGATTTTTTTTGTAATTCTCTTTTTGACCGTCAGTTTGATCATCAAACTGGATTTCTTAATAGGTTAGATAGATGCGCTTTTAGGAGCTTCAAACTCTCAGGCACTATTCAATGGCATTTTAAAGCTGGGAAGAGCCAGGATATTATTAACTCTGATTGTGTTCGGCTAAAGATAGAAAGTCATATACAACTAGGTTGGCATGAGGAAGCAATTTTGATTTCAATTTTGGGTGAACAATCCCTTTTATAAATCTTCGCCGGAATCTCTCACAATGAGCACACAATTTCCAAAAAAAGAGAAAAAAATGTGTTATTTTCAGATTCCAGATTTTCAGTGTAGTTCTCGGATTTGTATCCAACTGCATTGCCATAACATTTGGCCCAGTATTGGCCTGAATATCTTTTCTTAGTGTTGCCCTACAGTTCTTTTTTCTTTTGAGCATTGACCTGCATTTAGTAAAAGTGCAGTTGAGGAATCATCTTTGCCGTTTAAACTTCAGCTTAGGCTTTGGGAATGAGATGTATGAATAGATTTTTTCTAGGACCTGTGAGTGTGTCACACGCGCACAAACACACACAAAGGCAGACACTCCTGCGTCTGTGAGCTTATGAGCTTGACTGTATGAGAAGCTGCACCATTTTATACTGAGATCACTGTGCATTATGGCATTAACATTGCAGGTGCTCTCTTTTGACTAAAGAAAGTTTGATGAGAAAAAGTTTATGCTGACCACCATTAGTGGTAAACCCCAGAAGTAGTCTATAAGCTAGGGTATCCCTAAACATCTGCCAAATTAACTGCTGTTAAAAAAACATGGGACAGGCTATTTGATATATAGGAATAGGAAATACATAGCCACAGAAAACTGCACACCCAGTTCTGATTGCAATTGCTATATGGCAGAGGTTTGCATTGGATTCTGGGTAAAAACTGGGTAGGTAGGCAGTTTCTTTGTTTTCTGTTTACTGCATGTCTATTTGGCCTATGATTATTTGTCTTTCCTTCCTCTACTTTGCCCTGCCGAACTCTGATCTTTTGAACACTAATGTTCTTTCATATACCAGCAGTTAAGTACTAACCTCTGAACAAGAATATCCAGAAGCTGGCAACACTAAAACAATTTACGTTATCTTTGAATGTGTGTGTGTATCTGTTTTCTGCACCACTGTGCAGCATCGCAGCTGAGTAAGATGTATTTTACTCATTTTTCAGTAATAAAACAATAAACACAGAAAATAAACAGATAACATCACAAAACATTGTGAATGATATACATCTGACTTCTGTGGAAATCTGCGGAGCCTTCTGGAAAGTTCTGCAGGCACAGATTCTGTGTGGGCCTGCTCGTGATGCTGAATCAATTTCCTGCTATCGATTAGCCCTTTGGATTCTGGAGTTGAGAATTTCTATTTTAACTGTATCAATATTTCACAAGAAATAAAAGATTCAGAAATCAGCCTTTTTATTGTATGTAAATTTCACATGTGACACATGTGAGCAATCTTTAAGTCTATAAATCTCACTTAAATTTCCTAGACAGAACAACATTATTTACTTAATGGAAGGATTTTAGATTTTCAGAGTTGTTTGTTGATGAACATACTGTTGCATTGGAAAGCTATACGGAAAGATAAACAGAAAGTGTCTCTGTATGTCAGATATATACCCCTGTCTGTCACCACAGGTTAGTGGAGACACACTTGTATGTGCAAGTATACACACTTTTTTTGAAACACAGGTCTGACCTGTCCTGGTTATATTGATTCTGTCAGAGCTATTAAGCTGACAGAAATGGTTGTCCAATGTGGCAATATGTCAAAAGTGATATTTGCTGTTCTTTCTATATATTTTTGTATGGTACATCTGGCAATACAAGAAATTCAGCAATATAAATATGTGGTCAAATATATGCAGTGTTCTGGCCGTGTGCTATTAATAGACTGTATATAAACTCTACTGTAATTCTCTCTGTATGCTTTCACAATTTCCCAGTTTCATGGTCTACCTGTCAGATATTTCCAGCAGAAATCACTGAACCCTTTTCTAGACTGTGAAAGCAGATGAAATGAAAGATGAATTTGTAATGCTCCCTGTATGACACTCACTCATTCGCTGTTTACACAGAGAGAACAATTAATTGGCACACAGATCTAGGCAGATCCACTTCTCATTGATTATCTTATTGGGTCAAATGCTTAAACTACCAGTAAATTTAGACATAGCCATAGGCATAGGTTTGGAGATATAGTATTGTGAAGACAGTGAACTGCTCCTCCTAATTATGTCACAGGCGTGCGGGGAAAAACCTAGTCGCAAACAGTGATTAACAAAAAAAAACACTTCATTAATTAAAACGGAAAACAAAAACCCAAGAGGGGGCAAAACGGAGAACAAAAGCAGAATAGTATTCTATACAAAATAAAACTAAACAATAGTAAACTTAAACAGTTACTTGAATACATGTAAATAAAAAAAAGCAAAACCCGGAAAAAACAATGAAATCAATAACAAGCAAAACAATACAAAACACCAGAAAATACACAACTCCGACTTAACTTAAATATTTACCAAACCGGAGGGTACATGGCAGATGTAAACAAAACCGAAGCCATGTGCCTCCACAGAGATTGAACACCCAGAGCGTGAGTCTAGATTCCGACTCCCGGAAACCAAAACCAAGACAAGACGAGTCGGGATCTAACCTCATGCTCTGGCATAGAACACTGGGGGTGTCAGGACCCTGACAAATTATGCATTATTTCTTTTTTTACTTAATAATCATTAAGAAGAATTTGGTGCTTCACTATAAATGAAGCATTAATTACTGGACGGATACTGAAATCTCACGAGTAGTGCAGACAATTTTGAGTTTTAAATGGTTGCTCATCAAACAGCAACAATAAAAATAATAATTCTGAAGATTTCTTATATTAAAGAAATCCCACAAATATCTGCACTGGATGTAAATACACATCCCACTGAATGCTACCATTTAGCTATCCACTTACTGATTGCATCTTTAAAGAATATGGAGGGGCTTGTTGACAATGCTGGTAGTTTTACTGTCTCTATAATCAGAAGGAAATATGTGGTTAATAAGAATTTGTTCAAGCCACAATCCTAAAATCTAATTGGTTCATAATAAATTTGTTTCCCACTATAGGGAGAAGACGAAATAGAGTTGAACTTCCTTGCCTTTGCTGGGGTTACATCAGGTCTAGATCCAATCAGACACTTGCGTGTCAGTTATAGACAAACAGTGGAAGGGATAATTATGAAATGTAGGTAACAGGAGTGAAATATTGACTGACCGTGACATCGCGAGGGAACAAGGGTTCTGTTTGATAATCCCTTGTGAAATGGAGGGAGACTGAATTATTCATTGTTTAGAGAGGGACTGGTTTATTGCACAATTATATAATACTCGTATGTTGATTTTAATGAAGACGGTGTCTAAGAATCATGTCTGGTAATCATCAAAAGCCAGGCAAAAAAATTAATCCGTAATACTATAAAAATGAGAACAATTTGCATATAGATCTTAAACATTCTTGAGGCACTTCAGGATCACACTGTGCATTTGAGTGTTCTATTCATCAGCATAGATAACATAAAAGAATGAGTCATCAGCTATATGCAGTTAATTTTAAATTGGGACATGATAAACTAAGTATAATTAACAAGTGATGCACATGATAAATGTGTATGTTTTACAAACAAGCTGGAGAGAGAGAGAAAGAGAGAGAGAGAGAGATAATACAACTAAACAGATTGACTTAACAAGATGTCGATTTGCAGAGCAGGCTGTGGAGTCACACCCTGGGAACTCAGAAACAGACAGAAGGAACACATGCATGCACACACACAAACACACACACACTCCACCACAACAGTACACTTGCAGATCTAGGCAAATGTAAGGAGTTTTTTTCCCGAATGAACATGCACACGCACAAAAACATCTGCCCTCAGCAAAATATAAAAACTACAGAGACACTTTGCCATAGATAGAACAATGATAAGAACAAAACTAAACCTTACGGCGTATATCGTCCTCAGTCAACCCTTCTTGCCGTTCTGCTGGCTCCACAGATGTCACCTCTGTCTGCCAAGCTACTGTCCCTTTGTCTGGCCCGACAGGAGTCTGCGAGGGACCTCATGCTGTTGTATTGGGTCTGGGCAGATTGTTCACTGAGTTTCCTAGATTTTTTAGGGCTAAATTGCTGTGTTTAATGGAATAGTTTGGTTGCAAAAGCACTAGAATTTTACATTTTATTTGTAAGGAAGAAATGTCCATCTTGGATTTCATAGGTAATAATATGTCATATGTAATTCCTCTGACCTCAGGTTCAATCAGGTTTCCCCCCTTGCCTTGTTTACCTGACCGAAGAGATCCCGCCCCAGA
Source organism: Botia kubotai (assembly GCA_036877585.1). Classification (NCBI taxonomy): domain Eukaryota; kingdom Metazoa; phylum Chordata; class Actinopteri; order Cypriniformes; family Botiidae; genus Botia; species Botia kubotai. The sequence continues at coordinate 8,156 of JAZGTI010004053.1, forward strand.
CTCATGCTATTGGTTGAACCAATATGTGTCAAGCCCATACAATATGTACACTATTTGTATATATCCATGTTTCAGAAACAGCATATGATATACAGTTAGCACATTGTTAAGGAAAATTCACATAGCGTGTAAGAATACAGTAGTTCACCTGTGTATTCAGTTCATTTTCTGTGCAAACATAAGTCAAACTCTGTCTGATTAGTCACACATTCTGTACAGTATACATAGGATGCATTTGAGTAAGCTAATTAACACACCAGAAAAGCGTTTTAGTTCACTGATGTTTATGTCACTTTCAGCTCCAGCAGGTTAATTACCATTCTATAACATCCTATAATTCATTCTATTCAATTACTACATATATACATATGTAATTCAAAACATTTAACTATCAACATTGTTCATCTTTTCATCCTGTCTTTTTTCACCAAATGTCAAAAACATTTTTGTCGGTAATATTGTCGAAAAGATCAACAAAGATGATCTTGATGCTCAAACAATCACACCAAAATTATTTATACCTTTTTGGAAATCAAAATTTCTAATTACTTGTAGACCTCAACATATCTTACAATTTACCATACAACTAACCCCCCACTCTTATCAATAGCCTGAAACACATATGTGCAGTCTGAAACATGTTTCAGAAGGTGCAAATTGCCTCTTCTGAGTAATACATCTGGCACAGGCAGTTCATGCTAGAGCTTACTAACAAAACAGCAACTCTGTGACACCAAAAACAATAAATATCCCTCCATGCATCTCCCACCACTGCTCTCTCCCATAAACCAATAATTTGGGGGCCAGCACGTATGTTTGTTTTCGTTGATGGGGCCTTTCTATTGTGCACTGATAATCTGTTTTAGACTGACTGTGACTGTGTCTTTTATAACTAAATGAATCATAGACAGGAGATGTATGTGTCTGTGTGCTGTCTCACTCGCAGGCAGGGGACCGAAAGGGGCTCCCATGAGCGCTCAGACACGGGACTTATTGAATTTTATGCCGGTGTTTTTATTTTCTCATACTGCTACCTAGGGAGTAACTTCCCATCCCACTTATCTCATCATTATGTATGGAAGAATTCACCGGAGAGAGAAGGAGCACAAATCGGTGAAACATTAATAATTCTGTGAAAGTAAGCTTTGTGAGGAGGGGCAGCTTGCTGTTTGGTTTTGTTTACATTGAGAAACAAACAAATCGCAATCAGATGTTTCAGCCACATGTACAAACAGCCCTGATTTGTTTTCTTGTAAATTAATGACCATTTTATTCTGTGTTGAAATTCCAAGTGGCTCTTAAAAACTTTCTCTGGGTTTTTATATTATTAGAAGGATGAACGTATAGCTTTATCATTCTGAACTTATATTTATGCATTTGGCAGTTGATTTTATCTAAAATGACTTACAATGCATTTAAACTGCACACTTTATCAGTATGTGTGTACGCTGGGAATTTAACCCATGACCTTGGCATTGCTAGCGCAACACTCGACCAGTTGAGCTGAGATGCCGAATCGAATTCCTGCATAATAAAAGATAAAACAGAGGGGGCACAATTAAGTACTCTGCATTGGGTTAAACATAATGCAGACATATATTATTAGACATATATTTGACTCCACTTGTGAAATATGGCAAATTGTTCTAGTTGTTTAACTCATTTTTGTACTAGTTTACTTGTAAATTATACATTTGTATAAAATGTGTATATAATAAATACATAGTTAAAGTTCTGTTTATAAAGAACTATTTCTTACTTACCATTTTATTTGAAGAAGCTTTCTCAACAACAAAGAACAGTTAAAATTAACTGTATTAATGTATTAGTATTAATACCTTTGGCTTTAGACCTTCCAAAGAACCCAAAGACTTTGATTAGCTGGTTCAGGTGTGTCTGAACCAAACTCTTGTGAAGGCCAGCTGTCCTTTAGCAGGATTGAGCACTGCTAAAACTGACCCTTTTCAGTTTTATTACATATTTCCTCCTAATTTAGCAGCATAAATCTAGCAAACTAGTAAGACTGGTGTCTTACTGGTGTCCATTTTCAAGCTTCCTTGAAATGGCCTGGACATCCACAGGATTATTAATAACATTTCAATTGTGAAAAAATTAAAAACCTTTTAGTACAAATGAGTGACTTGTCTTCAATTATAATGGGCAGTGTGATTATTTTCCTTTTTTGATTTGTTGCACATTTTTTTGAACTGACACTGTGTAATGGTTTTCAGTGTTAAATAATAAAATCTGTGATGCATGTGGAGCAAATGAGTGTGTGGAGCTACTCAGACCAGATGAAACCTTGCATCATTAAGAAGTTTTAGCTTTTGCGGTTCGTCACTCAATCCCACTGTGCCTGATTAGTACGTGTTATTAGCAAGCTAGTTTTCTAAATGAAGTTTTTAATTAATTGACATTCATTTTTTTAATAATATTGACAAGAATCAACTGCGTCATTATTGTTACATACCATTCAACTATACTGCCTTCAGATAGGTGGCATATATGTTATAAACTGTTAAAAGGTGACTAAATTTCCCACCACCCTCTCATCTGAGTGCCATAATGCATCACTCTGCAGTCATTTTTTTCGCAGTAATTTTTTTTTGCTTTGTAAAAGTCATGCAAACTTAATATTAGAATTTTTCTTTTGCTCTATTGGAACTAAAGGAAATCCTGCAATAATATTCGCTACAGTCGCCCATTTTCCCTCTACACCACTGTGCAGTTTAGCCTGCTAATGTTCCATTCCAAACCTAGAAATGGTCCATATGCTGTTGTTTGCAATATAATAATATATTGCAATATATAGCCCATATAATAAGCATTATCATATCAACCATGGCAACTGTTTAGACTGACATTGACATTTATTTCTGTTACATTGCAGCATTCTTTAATTGCCTGTTGCTCTACTGTGATAATACTGTATGTGAGCTGCAGACACTTTCTTACTGAGTTCAGGAGTATGCAGAGAGAATCAGCTGCAGAGTTCAGTTTAGCCATGAGGGCATTGTGCTTTTGCAGAGAATATGTTACACTCATAATGAGTTGATCTACTGTGACACCACAATCTGCCACCCTTGTTTCAGCATGTTGGTCCAAGGCCACCAACTGATATGGGGACAGTGCCCTGAACCCTTGAGCCAGGAAATAAATGTTAAATGTTAACAAACTATAGTAAGATGTGCACTCGCGCCTATATCTGTTTGTAATATACTGTACAGAAGTTTGTCTGCAGTTGTTCTCAGACCTGCTGTCTCATCCCTCAGATCATTATTTTCCATCTGATCACATCTGTTCACAGACCAGCTTTAAAAGATTTAATGAACCACTGTGCACTTGCACAAACACGCATTGACATCCAATGGTGAGACCAATTATGAATCAGAGGACTGGTCTGCATGGATCAGAGGAGGCTAGTAATGAGGAATGTGTGACCAAGCCAGACCTCTCTCTTTCAGGTGCCTCTCCATCTGTTATCCCTCCTGGGTCAATTATGGGCCCCTGTCTCATGCTAATATGAGCCCACCCCCAACCAAGCTTTTTGATTGGCTACTTGCCGCCCATTTGTCATCGTATTACAAGCCTGTGGTCTGCTGCGTAGCCCCGTTACCTGCAACCCGTGCTGCCTTTGTTGGCCCTGAGCGAGTCAGAGCATGGAAAGAATGGAATCTATTCAACCTCAGGTCCACTTCTTTCTTTCATTACTGTTGACACGCTAGTGTGTCTGGGTGATTTGGCCTAAATTCTATCCCTTTTCTCCCCTGTCGCTCTTTCAGTTAGACTATTATTCCTTTGTACTTTTTTGTGTGTGCATTACTATTGGATTCTATTATTTGATATAGACCCTCTAACTCTCAGAGCTGCATAACAAATTTAGATTTTTAAATGTGTGCTGTCTAGGCGATTTTATTTTGGAATAAAGGTGGGGATGGTGGTCAAATGCAGATTTGACACTGCATTTGGTGCAAATTGTAATGTAGGGTAATCAAATTTAAATGCTATTTCATTAATCATTGGTAAAACAGTTTTTTCTATTTTTTTATGAACTAATTTCAAATACCAAAAATAAAATGTATAAATGTGTCTAGCAGGTATATTTTTGCAACCCTGTTACCACTTGATCACTGCATTAATTTGTCGAATTCTACACACCCCCACGATTTTTTTATCTAATTTTTGATGTTTAATTAATGTTATTTGATATTTAAAGCTAGAATATGAGAAATATTGTTTAAAAACTGTGTTTAGATGCACATTCTTGTAAGCATGGCGCTAGCAATGCAAAGATCATGGGTTCGATTCCCAGTGAAAACCCTCTGATAACTGATGTATAAATGTATACTCTGAAATCACTCCAGTTAAAAGTGTCTGCCAAATGCACAAATATATAATGTGAGCTATTCTTGGAAAGTGCCAGCTATGGTATCTGATGTAACATCTGAATCTTCAAACATGATAACATCTCATTGAAGTAGTCAAAGGTATTTTTTGTGCTTATAGCAAGCAACTTTTTCTCTAGTCTGTATATTAGCTCTGTATAGATGTGAGTGGATTATGAAGTGGAGGGTATGAAACCAACTACAAGAGCCCTTGGAGCCAGCAAAAATGAAAGCTTATAATGGTTTATAATCAGATACCTGGTTAAAAGGGATACTCTATAGAAATGTGAATTATTATCCAGTAGGTCAATTGTGGGCCATAGAGGAAAGAGACTGAGAGACTGAAGTACTCAAACAGTTGCAGGACTCATTCAGCTCTATATAAATCTAGTATTTAGTGTAATGGTCAGATTGATAGCAGTAAGCGATAGGTCATGTGGAGAGTGGTCTGTGGAGTTGACATTCAAGTAGTGCATTATTATGTTAATCTGCTGGCATGAGTAAATGTGGTGTCAATGGGAAATGGAGGGTAATAGCTACACAGATACTTTAACCAGGGTTTTTAAATGGTATGATTTAACATAGCCCACATGCACATCAGGATAACTGTAGCTGGAGTTCAACCAATGAATGCTCAGTGATGTCGGAAGTTCTTATTAAAATGACTAAAGGTGAGTGTCAGCCTTACCTGATACTGCCCCGTGGTTTTGTTTTGTTTGTTGTTTATTTCTCACCCACAGAGTGGCAGCAGATGTGAGGTGTGTGGTTGCTTTGATAGTTTCTGCTAATGGGCAGAAGGTTAAAAACATTTTTTGTGGGTCTGACTCAAATTTTAAATCTGTTATTGTGCTCTGAATAGGAAAAACACACATCTTATGTTTACAACCCTGATCCAAGATAAATCCTAATCTATAGTAAGTGTGAATGGTCAGATTGGATTTCAAGTACTTGTCTTGTTATTATGGAAGCAAAGCATATGTAAGGTCATACAGAATGTACAATATTGGTGGTGTTTTTGAATCAACTTATTTTGACTCACTGTGTCCTTGTACAGCACACTATATAATATTAAATATGAATATTGTGAATAATGAATGGATGAAACAATGAGTTTTGTTTGCACAAACAAATGAGTTTTGTTTGTTTTCTTCTCACTGCAGGGTGAAGTTAAAAGATGGTGTGGCATTCCTTGGAGCACGACCCAGTAACCCCACTCTCTGGATGGTTAGTCAGGACGTGAGAACAGAAGGTCATAGGGTCGTGACCCTGCATTGCCGCCGCAAAGAGTCCAGCTATGGGCTGAGGTCAGTTCTCCGTCAGCTCTTTCATCTAAAGCCTAGCCTGACACATTTACTTATGCTGTTGTCTATCAGAAATTTTGCCTCACAGTTGCAGTTGCACTCATGTTCATCAGGCAAGTCAAAATAATATATGAATGGGAATGAGTAAAGTATACAGATATGCCCACAAAATATTTAGACACTTACACCACAGTTACATATATATGAATGTCTTCACATTATACAGCAAAAGATAAAACCAAGCAACATTTATTAGATATATACAACGAACATGCTTTTCATTCAAAATATTTCAGATTTAAATGAAAAATCAATTGATGGTTAAAAGTATTTAAAGAATGGCTTTGAAGGGTAACACATCGTTTGTCTAGCCCATGTAGCATCTTATGCTATAAAATTGATACATTTTTAGTGTGTGACTTAAGTGTCCAAATAAGTAGAACCCATGTTTTTAAATTTTCCTGACTTATCAAATAGTAATATTGGGATTAGAAAAACAAGTTCTGGACATCAACAGAGAAATTAAAAGAAGGATTTTAATACCCTGTGATAGACTCAAGAGTGTGGTTTGGAAGTTACTTTGAAGCTGTGAGAAGTCAAAAGCAGACTCAAAAATATATCCAGTGGATATTTAAAAGTCTCAACCAAAATAGGACCAATTTAACATTGTTTAAACATTGGTGAGGTAAAAACAGCATTTCATCTTCTTGTTAATCTTGCCTGGAAGGAAAAAGTTAACAACAAATCTCTATTTCCCTTCCTATTAGTACAAGAATATTAAATCAGTGATCCAAGGGGGCCTAAAAGTTGTTTTGTCCATTTCCGAATCTTATTTGCATGTTCAAATTAATCTGGAAAACAGGAAACTGCGTTGATGGATGAAGAAGAAAAAAAACGTGGTCGTAATTAAGTGCGGATTTGCAGTCTTTGTGTCATCATGCTCATAATCGCATTTCTCCACAGATCTGGAAATAGCGTTAATAAACTGGGCTCCGCATTGACAGGTGTAATTTTACGCATTAAGTGCGGTTTGGTGGAGGTCTGTAAACTTGGAAGATTAGGCCCAGCGCTGTCAAGCTCACAGAAACACAAAAATTCAACACCCCAGAAAACAGGTCTTTTGCATAGTGCCATGCAACTCTACGACTCTACAGTTGAGCTACAGAATGTACATGTACATGGTATAAACATGCATTAGCGCTCTAATGTAGTAAGTAATGTAATCATAAAATCAAAGTAATTCATAAAATTCTTAGTAATCCCATCACAGGTTGTCACAAGAGCCACATTTAAGACCAATGTTACTACCAGCCTGGTGTAAACAACATGTTACTAATAGGTGTATACAGTCCGACCACCTAATCTGAATTTGTAAAATCCACCTGAGAGTGATTTTAATACCAGGTGTAAACACAGCCTTTGAATTTCTGTGTTTCCTAGGATACTCCTAAAAACCAGCCAAGCAAATAGACAAGCAAATTGTAAACAACAGCATACTAAAACATTAATAACCCAGCTTTTCTGCTTTGTTTTTATACGTTTGGACAGCTGTATCAATAAAATTCTTATTAGAGTATATTTGTGGGAATCCAGAGTCCCTTAAGAACTTTCATAAAAGGACTGTAAGAATGTTGAGGAGGGGAATCTGTGGCAATGGGCTAAAACACAGGCAGTAATATAAATAGATTTCAAAGCAGTTTTTCGGAAGGCTTATCATATTTTTTCTTGACTCTTTGAATTATCCCTGAACTTAACCACAGGCACAAAATAGGTCAGTGCACTACAGTAAAAATGTGTTTTATTTCAATTTCAGAGGTTAAAACAGCATAACATCAATTTATTGAAATATGCCCCTTCAGTAGTTTGTCAGCATGTCAGAATGTGGCATTCTAGGTCAAGCTTTAAAGTATTTAAATAATAGTAGAAATAGTAATAAAAACTCAAATGTTACGTTCTGAGTAAAATCATTTTTTCACACTTCTACTTTTGTCATTTTTGTGTTTGATAGCCTCAGTCCATTTTGGTTATAAAGTTTAATTGTATATATTTTCTTGTTTTACAGTATATACATTTTCCATACTCCATTCTCATGTGCTTAAACAAAACAAAAAATCCAGTAAAGACCAATACAGACAAATAGAAAGTTGCTTTTCCTTAACTCGATATTGTGATATTGAATGGAATATTAATCAGATTACCCAGCTGCCTGTGTAATAGGGATTCCCTAGCCATATCACATGAAAAATTTCTGCTTAATCCAGTCTGGCATTGATCTAAAACCTGGTGTTTTGGACTAAATAAAAGCATGTTAGCTTTAATCTAGGTCTTTTGGGATCGACCCAGACTCCAATCTCTCCAGCTGGCATAGGCACTTCTTCAGAAGACAAAAGAAGGGCCCAGTGAGATTTCTGTGTATGATGCATATTACCTCAGCTCAGCTAATCTCATCTCATTATTCAATATTATTTTCTTTCTACATTTTATAGATATCTACAGTATTACGCTGTTCTTTTTTTCCCCTTATTTCTCCTCTTATTCTCATTACAGTGTTGAATCAGTTTCTATAAGCATGTGTGACCTGTCATCCTCTTTCTGCTTTCTTTAATATTCTCTCCCATTTTTTCATTCCCTTCATCTGTGATAGAGGGACAAAGTCTTTGTGTGGACAGACAGCAGGGCAGGTCGATCCGCTCCATCTCCCACCTTTTTCTTTATTACATTCTCTTGTTCTTTTCTCGGCGGGGGAAATTTGATTAGGCGTGCTATTACCTTCAGTAAGGCACCTTTCACCTGCCATTTATGAAGGCTGTTACAGGAGAATAGGAGCTACTGTCAGAGAGAGAGTGGGAGGGGTTAGAGATTACATCACACACCAAGAAAATAAGAACGAATGATATATGGAAACAGAGGAGGTAGAGATAAATAAAACAAGAATTATTTGGGCCTGTGTGTAGTCAGCAGGTTTTGGATGCCATACAGCATGTTTGGTGCAGAGTAACTTTGTTCAATCTGCCTGTCACGCTGACAGGGTTTGTTTGTGCGAAGAAGGTTAAAACAATATTGAGTTTCAAACCATTGAGTTCAGCCTTCACTTTTATTGCTAAAAGAGCAGCGACACGGGCATCTCGCAGACGCAGGAACCCTAGCGCACCTGGAGCAGGGGCAAAGTATGTTAAAGCATAAGGGTCTTGCAGTTTGATTGTTGATCCTCATGCATGACTGACTGAAAAATAAGATTGATCGCCATGACAATGGGATAGTTTATACATGCAAAGCTGAAGTGGCTCTGTAAATAAGTAAAGAAAACATATAAAACAAGTACCCTGTGTGCTTGATATTGGTTTAGTTGCACAATTCACCTAAAACAAATTTTGTTTTAATTGTACACTCAAACAATATTAATACACTTTTGCCTCTTTCCCCCTATCCCCCAAACTATGACACCTAGACTTACCCACAAGCCTTTGTTAAATTTATAATCCCAACATGAACATAAGACGTGGTTGTGTTAAAACAGGTTAAAACAGTTTTTGTTCAGACTGGTTTAATTTGCTGGTTTGGAGTGCCAGTGAGTACTTGACACACCAGCTGTTGGGAGACCTGTTAACCAACCAGCTAAACCACCTGAACACCAGCTTGGCCAGGCTGGGAGACCATAGCATAACATTATTATGGAGACAGCTGACTTGATGGAGGAATTTGCAGCTTTACTTCAAAGGCACCTACTCACAAACTACAATTCCTGTTTATCAACAGGTGAGAACCAGACCTGTTATAAACCTTAATATACTTGAATTAATTAAATTTGTTAGAATGTTAAATGTACTATCCAAGTAGTAACAGAAAATGTTTGTTGTCATAATGATGACAGTAACACACATAGAAGTAGTAGCTGTTCCGTGCTACAGTGGTTAGCGACTGAATAACTTGTCCCTAATGTCTGTAGGTTTGATCTGGCTTAACGCAGTTCTGTCTTTATACTGTTGACAAACAAACAGATAACAATTGCTCCGTGTAGCAGTTTCCATGCAGATGCTTTGTGACCCAGGAGAGCCTGGGATTCAAAAACTGTTTTTTTTTTAAAAAAAAGTGTAATTTAAAGTGCTTTCCTGATAATGGAGCCTCTATTGTTCATCTTTACTTTAAGAAAACCGCAGCACATTGTCAGGGCATAAAATGTCATGTCAACTATTTAACTAATTAAACTATTTAATAATTAACTTGAGATGGAGACGTTTCATGTTGTTAAAGCATTAAACCAAACTGTTTTCATCAGCTCACTCTGGTTCCTCATCTGTCTCTATTAGCTCTCCATGGATATTAGTGTCGTAATGTTTGGATAATTCACTACGGATGGTCAAAAAACACAGACCTAAGACGGCACGCTGGTTTATTTCAGCGCTATCATTTAGCGTATGAACAGTACCAAAGGGGATGATTAGACCAATCACATTGCAGTACAATCGAAAGAAAGGGGCAAACAGGCTGGCTGTCTAGAGCAAACCATATGTAGCCCTTAGGACAAAGAGTCGAGTATTCGCCATCTGGAATTAAGTGGTTCAGTTATTCATGATCAAGACGGCTCATGAGATTTGTTCACAGTTGGGATTAGAGCAGAACTGTTGGCTGTTCAAGCCTTTTCATTTGTATTAAGACAAATGCCTTATCACTATAGAAAATGTCCCTTAAATTGATGCTGTTTCATACTATGATTGCATTAGGCACATGGGGGAATTAAACATTCTTTTACTAAAAAAGCTATTTTTGCTTGATTTATTTTAACACAAAAACGTGATTTATTCACTACCCACAATTCAGTTTAACCATTTGCTGAATATGCCATGCCAGCACAATGCCATGTGTTTTCAAATGTAGTTACATACCTTCTTGCTATATAAATTAACTTATATGTTTTGATCTATTAATAAAACTCATATTTGCCAGGTGGAGTTTAGCTTATTGGTATCACCACCTGTGGAAAATAGATCTTGATCATGGAAGCAGGAATTCATCAAATGATGTTTAGATGATGAAAAAGAGCATTATAAGCAGGCATATATTTGGATGCAGCATGCAACATTTCCTGCAAAATACCAGATCCTGGTAGTCTGCTGCCCCTTTCAGAACCGAGCCCTCACAACATGTCTGCAGGATGGATAATTGCAGGGTGCAAATTGTGTTCTGCACTAATTTTTCGGGTGTTTGCACCATTAACCATTTACATAATTCCTTGATGCTAATAAAGGCAGCACAGACAAATAAACGATGCTGTCGGCGGGTGTGATTCACTCTAAGCGAATTCTCCATGTTGCGGTTAATTTGGAACTAAACAGGAAAGACTTCTTTCCATTTCGCACATAGTCCTCTAAGGACTTTAATTTATGTCAAAGAACTTCTACCTCATTTTCATTACTGATCCACTTTTCCAATCAAAGGCATTTCAAACACCTGTGTGCATGTTTGCTGGTTCCTGCTGTGAGCTATATTATCATTGTGGCATCAAAATGAACTGCTGATTAAAATGGACCCAGCGTGGTGCAAGCGCACTCACTCGCGTGTTAGCCCGCAGAAGTGCGTGCCTGTGTCGGATATCTGCATGTGTTGCTTTTGGTGCTCAGTTCTGATCATATTTCCCTCCAGGGTTATTCATGCTATTCATTCAAAAGCAGACAAAGGCAATTTACTTTATCTGGGACCTGTGGATAAAGCAATCTCCTTCAAGACAAGCAGAAGCTTGAAAGTGGAAAGCCGTTACAGGGAGCAACAGGTGGTTCAGAGAGAGAGAGAGAGAGAGCGCGAAAAGAGAGAGAGAATGTTACAGAAGGAACTGGAAACAGAAGAAGGATGGAGCTTAGAAAAGGCATCCCGTGGTGTCGGCTTTGTCAGATACAATTTACGTCAGCTCAGCAGCATTTTCTCTGGTATACTAGAGAAATGGACTAGGAAGTGTGTGCAAAGCTTGTTAGATTGAGTGTTTGTGTATGTTTTTCTTTTCTGCTCTGATGGCCAATTTTGGTTTTTGAAATGTAAACTATTATGGTCTTGTTGTGCCATGTGAAGTGTCAACAATCGTGTTAAAGGTGGGCTGGCAATCTCTTTGCCCTAAAGCACATTTTTTATGTCCCGTGGTCATCGCTGTGCTGTATCAACCTTAGCCATGTACATGTATTTCAGTATATGCAATGTAATACAAGATGTAGTGTTATTTGCACACCATTCAAGAGTTATTTGAGCACTTGTATGAATGGCTTTGCACTTCACAAACACATTTATCAAGGTTTAGTAACCCATACTTAAAGTGTGACCTGTATTTAACCCATCCACTGAGCAGCGAATACACAGGCTGCAAGCTGTGAAGACAAACACACCAGTAGCAGTAGCAGTAGCAGTAGGCAACTATCATTGCAGAGCCCGGAGAGCAAATGGGGAAAAGGTGCTTTGCTTAGGGGCCCATCAGTGAATTCCTGCCATCATTGGGAATCAAACCTGATCTTTGGGTTACAAATCCAACTCTCTAAACATTAGGCCACAGCTGCCCAAACTGAAAAAATATCCATTAGAAAGTTTTTTTATATAAAAAGAAATAGCACAAACACTGCAAACTACAAAAAATGGAACAAAAAAATTGACATTTTTCAGGTTTTGATTCCCAGTGTTTTTGCTGTGTGAAACAGTGTTAGTGCAGCGTGAATCAGTTTCTGATTCGCGCTGTGTGCACCACACTAGCATTGGATTGCACAAGTAAATGGATTCGCTCTCCAGTGGGTCGCATTTCACGGTTGGGTAGCACAGTTTTGTCCCTTTTGTCCTTTTTAAATATTTAGGGTCCCATAGAGCTTATACAGTAACTAGATAAATAGGCTGTGTGACTGCAAAGAAATACATATTCAGAGCCGAGTAACTAATTTCTCAATGAACTGAACCAGCTTATCACTTGTGCCAGTGGTTACACTGTAAGGTTGCGGGTTCATAATAGTTTTGCTCCAATGTTGATATATCTAGCCAATGTTGTTTTTTCATTCTGCTTCAGTAGATGCAGGCTGTGATTAATGCCTTTTGGTGGAGCAGGCACCTCACAGGAAGAATATGTAAATGTTTGTCATTAAGTTCACTTTCTTTAATTAGTCTACAGATTTTATGACCGAATGCCTCTAATTACAAATCAATGTCTAATTTCTATGGCAGGCCTACCAGGTACAGTGTGTGTGTTTGTTTGTGTGCGTGTTTGTGAGTGAATATAGGACAGGCATCAAAGACTTCTCTTATTCTGAGCCCAGTCAGTCAAAAGCAATAAATTTAGCCTCGTGATCATGCTAATATTTGGTACATATGTTTGTTTGAAAAGTGTCTGAACATGCTTTTCCTTTAACAGCTGACAAACTGCTATAAACTGTTTGTGTGTCTGTGTGTCTATGTGCGTGCAATGAACTCATTTGTAATTTGCAGGGGAACTTATTAGCGTAAAAAGCAGGAGACAATTCTTTACACACACACCTGTACAGATAACATAAAGAAAGAGAGAAAATAGGTAGCAGAAGTTTGGAGATTGGACTTTGAAGGAGCAGCAAGGCTGCCGAACAATGGAAAGAGCAACAAGCAGTGAGTGAGAGAGAGTGATGAGAGACGTATGTCAGCATTTTATGACACTTTTCGCCAGGGTAACATACAGTGCATTCAAGGTATGGGTATTGTTGCTCTACCAGTTGAGTTAAACAAAGAGTTTTAGCAGTAATATAATCTAAACTACGCTGAAGTACTGCAACCAGCCTTCTGTAGCTGTATCAGGTGGAAGCACCAGTGCCTTACTGCAGGTGTTACACATCCTGAGCTTGAACAAACTGGCAGCTTTACAAGCCTTATGTGTGATTACTACAAGCTTGTAAACAAGACAGGAACAGCTTGTCTAATCGTAGGTCTTTCTGTTCATTGCACTTGCAGACTTGTTAATACTTTATTTGAATCATCCCTTGTGTCCTTCCAATAACCTGTTGCAGTGCTTAGTGTGAAGCTAAAGAGTGTTTTAAAGATCATTAGAACTTCACAGCTATGCTTCTGTCCATCGTGTAATAAACTGAGCAAAGTCTATCGACCTTTTACCTTTAAAACATGGTTTTACATTAGATACAAATTTTTCACAAATTCACATTTGTGTTTAAGTAGCTCTATCTGTCTCTGTTTTTGTAAAACATTTTTAAAGGCAATGTCACACCGACTGATTATTTATCTAATTATCAGTCTAATTATTAGTTTGCAAGTAAACAAAGCAGTTGTTGCATTTACGGTATATGAGGTTTACATCTAGAAAAATAAAACTCTATCCCATGCATTGACTATAATTAAAACTCACTGTAGAGTCGTTATACTGTCTGTTGCTAACAGGCATTCCTTCTCAACTGTTGTATTCTGTAGCTGGGACAGAATCACTGTAACTCCCACAATGTTGTGGGCGGCATTGATACTTATTTGCAATCGTTCATAGTCTAAGACCCAATGACTCATAGTCTGGCATTAGGACAGCTATTAGCCAATCAAAATGACACACAATCATCTATATTAGGAATGTAATTATGGGATGTGTGTAGCTTTGCCTTGTCAATAACACAAAATACAGATGCTCACATAGTGTCACAATGATCCAAGGTCAGTGCAGTCCGTTCTTCAGCTATCATTACTGTATGTGATAAACGAAGCTGTAATCTTTCTTTGTGATAAAGGCACCCTCCCTTGAATCTTTGCCAAAGCAATTTTAGTCTGATTGGTTGGCCACTGAGAAAGCAGCATCTGATTGGCTGTTATTACTGGAAAAAAAATTACATGTTCACTAGCGCTGTTCTTCTTTTCACAGTTTATCCTCTCCTGAAATGGGCCGCCTGCTCAAATAGAGGGCCCAGACCTGCCAATCTCCGGTTTATTTGACAGGGCAATAGTTAACCTTCCCCTGCTATTCACTTTGTGCTTTTACTTCTTTTCTTGTTGTTCTTTGGGCTTTTTTCACCCGTCTGTAGTGCAGCCATTGATTTGATGCTCGTGGGGGCCCATTCAATGAAGTCTTGGTGCCCTCTTGTCAGTGTTGCCATGCCAACAGAGGTTGAATTCCAACACACTCTGTCATTAAGGAAGGACACATTTTTACTCTCTTTCTCCCTTTTTTATCCCGACTGTTTGCTCTGCCCCACCTCTCGATTTGTCTAGAGTAATCTGTCCACATCTTCTCCCTTGCTTTACACATACACACACACTAAGTGGATAAACAGGTGTTCAGGGTCTGTAGTGCCCAAATTTTCAGGATTTGGCTGGATGTCATGGCCTGATTATCCCCTGCTGGTAGACACCATTTGACTGCAAAGAGCATCTTTCTCCTTGATGGCCATTGAAAATTAGCTGAAAATTTTTTAGTTTTTTAATTAAAATAATTAATCAATTATATCTCCAACATCATCAATTTGTAGATGATGTTGGAGGGTTTACAGATAGATGATAGATTTCAAATCGTATGCTTCTGCTGGGTTTTTCGCCAATCAAATAGTGGGACTGCTCTGGCTACCCATCTCCAGGTATTATAAGTTGTGTTAGAATTCACTGCCTATTTCCTGTAGTGCATTACAGTATATTGGGTGTGAGACATTTTGTAATGTATCCAGATTCTTTATTAATAAATAAAGTGAGTAACTTTATGTACGATTTTTCTTTTCTTTATTTGTGTGAACCTTCTCGGTTTATATGACTTAAAAATACACAATGACAAAATTAAACAGATTAGTTCACAAGTAGTCAACAAGTGTTTTATCTTTTATGACTAACAAATTTACTGAGGCAAATATATCTTGGTGTATGATTTAAATATGTTATTATCTATAGATAGCTATTACTATTCATCTGTCTTTATTAATGATTTATACTGTACTGTACTGTACTGTACTGTACTGTAGTTATGCTCTAAGGTCAGGTGAGAACAGTATGCAACTCATGCATTTATCTGTATGTGGCCATCTCTTTTCTCTAATTCTTTTGTATTGTATTGTATTGTTTTATTCTACTCCATTTACCCCTTTTCTATATAGTGCACTATTACTACTTAGGGAATAACAAATGAAATAAGTCAATGATTCAAACACAGTTCTTGACCTCCTTGACTGTGTAATATCTGACTCTTCCTGGCTGCCCCTCTGACTGCCAGTTTCTATTCTGACTGATTCTGATAATAGCGGTTTATTTATTTTTTTACAATCTGATGACATCAGCAACCATTTACAATGGATTACAATGGATTTAACAGACCAGTTTCTCCAAAAGCAATAGAATGTGTGCAGACATATCGTACAGCATTAATAACTGACAGAAGTGTTGTGTTAGCATACCCAGTGGAGCAATAGAGTGCAAAAGTGGAGTTCACAAAGTTAAAATCTCATTCGTTTTGACCATAGAGAAATTGATTTTTAACAGTAATATATAGGCCTTTCAGAAGAGACCTAGCATGAGCTCTGAGATTGTTAAGCAATGATGAATGCTTCTCTAGAAGCCAAAAATCAGTATGGTTTCAACTTCTTAAAAATGTGTTTAATAGCCGAATTGCCAATGAAGAGCTACACTGCCTATAATCCTCAAGAGTAGAGCACCAATCAGATCAGCCAGCTGCCTAAAATATGTTATACATAGTAAATTACCTGTTTTTTGCTTAAAGTGTTTTATTTCTGCTTTGTAAAAGTTAACGCTCTTGTTTAGATTTGTTGTTATCTAATGCAATGGCATTTATGTATTTTTAACTATAGGATTATAGAGATTTATGTGTAATACTTTTCAGGGCCACAGTTGACATTTGTTTAAAGATATCTGGTTTGAGTAAACTTAAAGTCCTGTTCCTTTTTAGGGTCATATTAATAATATATATAAGCCCTGGACTTTCATTAACTCTTTGCAATGTCTTGTTTTGCCCAGTCAAACATTTCAGAGTGTTTTTCCTTGTTTACCTGGTTTTGTTTGGATTGTCTTTCGTGTTGATTGTTTGCTGCCTGCCTCTTGATTTTTGCATTGGATTACGTTCCCTTATTGCTCTGTTTGCCGGTGTTTGACCTTTTCCTGTTTTTGACTACCCTGTTATTAAAGAGCTGCACATGGATCCACATGTCACTGAGTCTTTGTTACAGTGTCAGATAATACAGATGAAGCTTATGTATGCATGAGAGACTAGACTGTCTCTGAATGTCTTTCTGAGCTTAAGGAAAGTTGATCTCGCTCTGATCTCAAAAGCTCTCGTGAGAACAGCTTTAGTTTGTGCCCTCGGCTCGTTATGATAGTATAATTAATAGCACTCAGCTCCATCTCACTGTGAGCTGCTAGGAAAGGTTTTATAATGAATGAATCATTTAACAGAATCTGATGAATATTAATGCAAGCCTTTTATTTCACTTCTCCAACATATTCACAGGCTAATTGGGAATTTTATTTTACATGTCCTGGTAGAATAGGTAAAAAAGCAGGAGATTTCACTCTGAAAAGTACACGAAAGGCAAATTCACCCTGCAATTGCACCATTAGCACTACAGTTTGTGCAAAAATGTCATACTTGTCATACTGTAATAATTGTTACTGTAATAATACTGTGGTATACAGTATTATTATTATTGTAGTATAGTAAAGCCTTTATACCTCACTGCTGAATTATAGTTTTATAGTAACTGACTGTAGAAACTGCATTTACCATGCTAAATGTTATTAAGGGCATTTGATGCCACAAGTCTTGACTCTTTAAATTACTGTTATTTATTTTGCGTTTTCTTGTGTTTTATACAGAAAGGTGTGAAGGCTAGTTACAGTAGTGACCCTTATATTATAACATATTATAACATAAAATGACGTTTATGAATTTTATGCATAAATAATAAATTAATCAAACCAATTGGCATTAAATGCAAACAAATGATGATTTGATTGTTTTATTTGTTTTGTTAAACAGTACAATGACGTAGATACATTTTAAGAGTGACCAAAGTGTCCAAATGGTTTTGGGACCACTGTATACTTTACACTGTATTTTAACAATTCTAACAATTAATTTTAAAGTTTTAATTTTATTGTAAACATGACTGAAACATCCTTTATGAAGATTAAAGAGTCAAGATTTTTATTTGTCACATGTATAGTTATTTGCAGAATACTACTAATAGTGAAATATAAATGTCCTCTCCAAAGACTGTGCAATGTGTTTGTAGTGTATATTAATCAAAATATAAACATAGATATAATAAGATTTTTAGTAAACCTAGCATTGCAAGAGAAAAAATTAAAATATAAAATAGACTTAAGCAGTGCAAGGCAGTATACAGTAGATGACACAACAATACATATTCAGATATATAAGAAATGTGCAAGATGCAGAATATGCAAAACGTACACAAATGCAGATACAATACATGCCACTCAACTTTTGTAATGCCATATTGGTTGTCTCAGACAGTCATACAGCCTTTTGTAAACATTTGACTGTAGACATTCAAATCTGCTGATGTTCCTTTAAATACTGCACTGGAATATTTTGAGGCCAGATGAATGTAATTAAATGGAGGATACTTGAAGTCTTGTTTTTCAGTACAGTCGTTGCTTTTGTAACTGGTCGCTTTGATCACCGTTGCGTTTTCTGAGGCAACACAGAAAACATTGTTACTTGATTTGTAATGTCATTTCTGTCTTAATAAATAAAGGTCGACTGCTTCCTTTTCTTTTCTTCTACATTCACCCAGCCTCTGTCCCCAGTAAAGGGCAGCCTCTCTAAAACTGTCCATCTGACAGTAGTTCAGGCTACAGTGTTTGGGCTAAGATGTAGTGTCTGACTTGCCTCTATCACAATGACATTTATCACTATTATTTTGCCTTCCCTCCTTCTTTATTTCACAAAGGTGCAGGCCATCCTACATCAGCCTCTTCTCTTTCCTACATCTCAGAGTGGCTAAAATTGAACGTCTCTGGGGGAATAAGCAGAAGAAGAGCTCTTGGGACTCTGGTTTACTCTATTTCTCCCATTTTGCCCCACATTCTGTAGTCCATTGTTTAGCTATAGTCTTTTGACATCTCTGCCTCATGCAGAGCTTAAAACATTTTGTATATAACATTCAGAAAGAAGCCTATTCGTACAGTTAGAAATTTGTTTTATAGGTTAGTCATAAAATTTGAATCACAATGATAGACAATATTAATAATACACAAACTGTAAAATGTGTAAATGTAAATGTGGCAATTTACAGTGCGTGGTGGAAAAAGTGTGCATCCCGTGGGCTAATAAAGCTAACTGGAGTCTGCTACGCTGTTGTCCAATCAGTTAGATAAATACTGTAATAAGTTAAATAAGTTTCACATGAACCATTGCCTTTATAATGTCAGCCATGCTTGACGGTGATCTTAAAATGTTTACGAAGGATGTTCACATATTTTTTCTGTTCCATTTCCTCTTTTCACTCAGAAAAAAAGAACCGCAAATCAAATCTCTCTAATACCACAATCTTCGTGACATGTTTATCATTATTGCCTCAAAGTAATTTTATTAGTCCAGCTAAGGTGTGCATTTGTCAGTCAAGTCATAATTGAACAGTCTGTGGTTGTGCATGCCTTTGTTTTATTTATAACTGCTTGTAGAGCACAGCATTTGATTGTATTAGCTCCAGTGGAAGGTGACAGACAGTTAATTCTCTGTTTCTGTCAATTAAACACACAACAGACACGCAGGCAAAACATGCAAGACACACAAGACATGCATGTGTGCAGTGAGATTGGCTCTCGCACTGTGTAATGTGAGAGACCACTGGCTGTCTAAAACAGCTTGTTCACACAATTTGCAGTAGTTTTGAACATTTAAGTTGGGATACAATTGGCACTCTTGTTAAAATATGAACTGTGTGTGAACAGAATGTATTTAGTGAATGCAGCTCATATCCCCTCTGGTATAAAAGTGCAATAATATTTCCTTCTGGGTTCCTTTCATGCCACTGGATGACTTTTTTAGTTTTTTTCTTAGCAGTCGCCTATAGTTGCTGTTTCATTTTTGAAAAATAGCGAAGCCATTGCCATGCTATACTTTACAGATCAATGGAAGATCAGTCACTTTCATTTCTGTTCCTTTGCCATTTTCTGTGTAAAGCACTTCTTTGCCCATTTTCCATGTTTTAAGTCATTTTCTGTCTCTGTCTGCCTGCCTATTTTCCTCTCTCTGCCTGCCTTCTGTCTCTCTCTCTGGCTGCCTCTCTCCCTCTGTCTCTGCATTGTGGCTGTATGCCAGCTAGGCCTTACTGTGTCTGACACTTGCATCCTGTTGCACTCTGTTGCCCTTAATGCCTTCCCAAGGGCCGCCATGGCAACAATAGCGAGAATGTGGACATGCTAGTTACTTTAGATGAAGTTCCTTTTCACATTGAAGTGAAAGTCCTCATGATCGCACAATCAGAGCCTTAACAGTCACACAAGCAAACAGCACACATGTATTGGCTGGTCAAAAACTACATTTAGTGCATGCATACACAAAATGAATACTAAAAGATCCAAACACGTAAGGATGCACAAAACACACACACACACACACACGTGCAGCTCCTGGCTGTCCCCCCTAGTTGTTGGTTTTAGACTACAAAGCCTTTGTTGTGGAATTGATTCTGCGCTTTGATGTAGTATTATTGTCACTGCTAACCAAATTGCCACCCGCTCAAAAAGACCAAGTGCAACAATACAAACTGGTCTTGTGTCTGTGCATAAGGGAGAAACTTACACACAAACCCTCATAAACACACACACCCATACTGGATTTATAACAGAGGCACTGCTTAGATCTACATCCTAACAGCCTCACATCCTTTAGTCGCATACATTTGAGTCGCATACATAACCTACTTCATTATTATTTTTCTTCTTCCATTACAGCTGAATTCCTTTAGTTTCAGTCTTTCGTTCCATCATTGCAGTGTTTTCTACCTTATCAAAATGTATTATGAAGTAGACGATAACACACTCTCAGATTTTCAGATTGTTAACTGAAAACTTTTATTTTTGTTAACTAAAAAGCGAAACAGTAAAAACAAAGAAAGTAAACAAAACAAATTGTAAATGTGCACAACAGTACAAACTAAAACTTATCTCAAATGAAAATGACTGTGGTTTTAGTATTTTTAGAAAACTACAGAAT
>JAZGTI010004054.1:0-29253 GCA_036877585.1 Botia kubotai
GATACCGTACCTTGCTTTCACGCATCTGCTTATCTACGCGCCTGTAAATCTAAATCTTTATTATATGCTTGAATGGAAAAGGAGCGAAGTACAGTCTTCTGTAGAATAAATAAAAGTAAAAACTGGATGCTGTTGTTTCTAGTACACAAGAAGGCCCATAAATGAGCAAAGAAAATAAGTTGGCTAATTAATTACAGTGAAATTTTATATGCTCGGTGAATCTCCATAAAATTAACATAGTTGTTCTTAGATGTATAGTTTTTAATTATTATTAACAAGTCAGGAAATGGCAATCCAGAGGACTGCAGATGATGTGGGACAGGCACTCCCCACAATGACACATGTGCACACAACAGACGGTGGTTTGTGCTTTCAAAGCTGGTATTTCAGTTATCTGACAACATGCTTTCAATCTATGCCAGGAACAGCACTGCTGTGCACAGGCCCTCTCCCTCCAGCCCCTCCTCTCTAGCCATGGGTTAGCAGGAGGGCTGCAGTGGCCTGTTGTGCTGCAAAACAAGCAGGCTTTTTTCCCTCCTTGCTGACCATCCCCCTCTCTCCTGCCACATAGATGGAGGAACCGTTTTAGATGAATAGCTTGGAATAGTTGCATCTAATATTCAAATAAGACCGCTGGCCTTTTATTGCTAAAACTGTCACACAGTTTTTAAGATTTGAGTTGTCTTAGTTATACACCTTATGGCTCCAGGACTGCTTTTTTATGTGAAGTTTGCATAAGTAATGTAAATATATCTATACCAACATTAATACAGTGTCATTCTAATGCTCTTATAGCCCAGTGTATGTAAGGTGTATTATATAATTTAGTTTTCATAATCGCATCTGTTGTTAATGTTGTTAAAAAGCATGTTTTAATTTTTGTGCCATTTTCTTATTTTTGTCATGAGTTGTGGAGGGTTTTGTAGCAGACAGTTAAAGACTTTAAAGCATGAGGAAAAGGGGACTTTGTAGGTTCTTGCCCCAGCTGACCCTGCTGCAGGTCCTCAGCCGGTGAGCAAACAAGTGCCAGAGGCAGACTTGGTGACAGCGGGTCTGGAAGTGAAGGTCAAAGTTCTCCCTTCCTCTTTTTCCATATCTGCCTTCTGTGTTCTGTAACACGCAAGCTCTTGTTTTCATCCACGTGACTAAAATGCTGCTCTTGTAACCATTAAGATTAGAATAGGGCAGAGGCTGCTTGATATTTGGAATGAAACCTAAATTACTTTAAGGCTGTACATGGAGATCTCCCTAAGCCACAGTTTTCTGCCCTTTATATTTACAACATAAGTGTGCAAAAAGAACCAGTTCGCTCAAATTGAACGGCCCTAACCTCTGTTCTCCAACTACCCACTCTTGACATCCTGTCACCCCTACACTGTCTTTGTGCTCAGTTACTTGCCACAGATACACCCCCTCCAAACCCCCGCCTATGCATATAATGTGTGCTCACTCATTGAGTAGCAGATATAAATTATGCCCAGCTGCAGCCAGGGCTTCTAGTGGGGGTTGTTGAAAAGTGGAATAAAATAAAAGGAATTCTGCTGGTGAGTATTTGTGCAAGGCGTTGTTTGGAGTGTGGCTCCTCCTCTATTCGCCATGATGCGTACCTCATGTATGTTAAGGTTAATCCCGAAAGACAAACCACAGGTGGTTATAAACCTGCCCTCTCTTAACAGGGTTTTAAAGCTCCCTGTGAAATGGGAAAATTGGGGAGGTAGGATTGGTTAATCAGTGACTTTCTTGCAGAGTGCATTAAAAAGACTGCTGGTGTTAATGACTGCAATCACACACACTTGGTGGGCCTTTCCTCCCCCACTTTTTCTTTTCCTCTAGTCTTTTTCTGTTATCACGGTGCATTGCTCTTTTGGCAAGGCCGTGTTGGTTGGTTTGGTTTCAGAAGAAAACAATGCAGGATGGTGTTCTGCCACAGATGGCTTAAAACCAGCTCAGTGTGCAAAAATAGTGTGCAGAGGGAGCTACTGCCGGATAAATGCACAATGCAAGTTGTCTTAAACATGAGATGTGCTTTATATTGAATGCTTAAAACTAAATTACACACCTATATGGCCTGCCATTTGGCTAGATGCGCGTGTTGGTTATACAACTACAACAGCACCATAATCTGCAGTGTCAATTTCAGCAATATTGACTTTTTTTATTTAAAGACCTAGTTTGTTCAGTAAACCAGTTTAATAAAAGTAAAAAACATGGTTTGTGTACCAAATACATACTGAACCATGACTTCAAAACTGAGGTACATACCAAACCGTCATTTTTATGTACACCCATTTTTCAGTGTGGTAGGTTTCAGTCAACTGTCACTGATCTGTCACTTAAAATTCTATGTTAAGACTCCAGTGACCTTCAATATAATGTTCTTGCATGATGGAAATGATGTGACCTATAGCGTTCATCAATTATGTATTCTTGCTTTACAGACATTAATGCCAGTTCTGTTTATTCCACAAATACTGCATACATGCACATGTACCCCTATATTGTGTATAGGAAGCAACTTTAATCACAGTGCGATATCAAATAATCCAAGGGACCGCAGATAATTAGTTTGCATTGTGACTCTGATGTGTAATTTAACAGTTATGAAACTGTATTTTTAAAAATAATGAATTGAAGGACTTTTGCAAGAATTCCTTCCGTTCATACCTCGTTGGCCATAGACAACCATGTCTAAATAATAAAACCATTGTTTCTAACTATTTATCCACATCTTGCAGAGGATTTTTCTCAGTGAGACCTTTGTCATTATGGTCTCTCTATGGACAAATGTGGTCCTACCAGTGTCATAGAAATAGACCAAGTCAAAACTGCCCAACAGTTCACATGATCTGCATGGTGGCTCTTGAGAATACTCCAGTTTTGCTTTGCCAGCATGAATCATTTTCAATGAGGGACTGGGAATTGTGGTGATAACTTGCCCTGAGTGGACCTTTATACATATTTATTTTACAGCAGGTGGTCACTTTGCACCACTGTGAATCACTGGTAATGTTAAAAGTAGATGATGTAATTTTGATCAGGTACTTGTTACTCATCCAGCTCATTGTATTTTCTCTTGACATTAAGTTATTGTACCATTTAAAAATGGATAATACATTTGTAATGGTGGTGTTATTCGTTTTTCACACTCTAAATCTTGCAGTGCCTTTTTTAAAATCCAGGCCTTTTTTTACAGAATTGGTTGACATGAGTGCGTCAACATAATAATATGAAGGTAAAGAGATTTATTTTGTGGACACTGTTTTAGTACACTTTCAGTAATTCCTTTATCTAAAGGATTTGTTTTTTTCCACTTGACCTCCTGTGACTGTACATGATCATAAATAAAAATGAGGAGGCTGACACCAAAACTGTGCCCATTGGGCATTCTTAGAGGCCTCAAAACCTAGACAGCTTGAATGTTTATTTTGCCATGGTAAGATAATTAGTTTAAGTGACGTTTTGTATGTCCTTGATTTTAATTGGCTGCCATCCCCACTACAGTCGGGGCAACCTTGGCCACCTACTCTCTGTCTTGCGTTATGTGTTTACGTCACGGCGCTCTTGCGCTGACTTGGGTTTGTTCTCCTCAGGGGTGTGGCCCTCCAGAAGGAGCTGCTCTGGCATTCTGCCACATCTGTCACTCTAAAAAGAATTGGGTGAACGGTCAGCCTGCTGGTTTAGAAACCAAATCTGATCATAGGGATTCAAATTTGCGGCTTTTGACATGGCTATGTAGGATCTCCCTCCCCCTCTGCTATCGTTGGTGCAGCAAGAACAGCATAGTGCTAGTGCTGCCTCGGGTGAATAGGGAGTAATTTATGGCTATAGTGTTGAAACTCCTCTTCCTGCTCTTAACTAAAGCTGCGAGGAGATTAAAGCTGTGGTCCTGTCACCCACAGGCAGGCATGTCTCCTTCCTCCAATCACTGCTTTCATTGAGGTTAGCTGTGGTTGTAATGGTCACCCTTTGTCACCACCTTTAGGGCTTCAGGACTAAGGCAGAGGTTAAAAGCAAAAAGGTTTAAGGCCACCACTAAAAGACCTTTTGCTTTCTTAACTAAGATGTTTCATAGAGTGATAGAGTAATGAGTGGAAGGAAGGCCTCTTGGTTTTGGTAAAGTTGTGTAAGTGTGAGGTGTTTATTTGCTGTGTGTGGTTTGTAGCAGGGTGACTATACTGTGAATATTGCATTACAGGAAGTCCTGACACCTACTAACATGCTGTGCGACCACTTTCTACATATGTACAGTTATCTAGTACTCAAACTTTTGTCTGCCTAGTTTATTGATAAAGTATTATTTTCTATACAATATATTGCCATAGTGTCAAATTTCATGTGTTCTGTATCCACTAGAACATTTATGGAGCAACTAAAAAAATGGTTAAACCACAGCATGCTGAAGCTTGTTTTTCAGTGTGGTTCTTTGATCTTTAGATTAGGCTGGTCAGTGTAGATTTTCACAAGGATAGTTTTAGCAGCCATGTGGAGAGGCCTAAAGAAAGAGGGAAATTGGGGGTTGGGTAAAAAAGACTCTGTGAGGAGGAGCATGGGGTGGAAAGGAAACATTTTCTAGTGGGGTAGTTGAAGATGAGGCAACGCATTCCTCACCCAACCCCTTGTCATGCAGTGAAGTCCCCCACGTACACTCATACACAGATTTACTCACGCCTTCATATACAGAGGTAGTTGTGGTTGACTAGGACATACTAGGACAATCCCTTAGCATGCTCTCTGTTAACCCCCTCCCCTGCCTGGTTTATCTTACATCTACATAATTCCCCTTGCTCATCTGATTACACTGAACAGGGGATGAGCAGGTTAAGGATGCAAACACTCACAAAAATATACGCTAACACTCCTTCAAATTACTCAAGCAGCACTAACACACTCACAAATATAGGAAGTTGCATACAAGCAACAACAGGGTTGGTTTTAAGACTTAGCAGGTGGGCTGTCTGATTGTGTTCTTACATCTGCCTGCCTGGTCTGGCAGCTGCTGTTGTTTAAGTACCTCTGCTTCTGCTGCTGCCTCACTCCAAAATCCTTTGTTCTTTCTCCACCATCAAGAATTGTGAAGAATGAATGAATGAATTTAGGCTTGGTGCCTGTGTGTGTTGGCCCTTTTGTTTGGAAGCAGAAGGAACAGAGGGTGGGGGCTGGGATCAAAGGTTGGCAAAGAGTCAGTTACAACTGATTTAACTGCAGAAAAAAACATTCAGTCTCACCACCCCTCAACTGCTCTTGTATCTCTCAACAGCTGTGACTCACTGGCTGAAAATGTAATAAAAGCATGGTTAAAGCGAACAAAATGTGAGAGGCTTGCTCTCACCTAGAGCTATTTGTGTTAATGCTTCCTCTCTCCCTTCCTCTCCAGGTCCTGTAACCTGACTTTGCCTGACGCTGCGTTCTCTGAAAGAATTAAGGAAATATGGAGTGACATGCTGCAGATTAGTTAGAGGATTAGTGGCTTTGAGGACATCCACCTCTGTGTGAGCACACGTTCCCTGTCCTGCTTCTGAAGCTTGGCTGCAAAGCAGGAGCACTGCAGCCATGGCTGACCCAAGCATGATGAGCCTGTTTGGGGATGATGGGAATCTGTTCTCTGATGAGCTGGAGAGCCTTGGGGACTGTGGCTTCCCCCAAAGTCAGGCAAATCCCATGAGTCAGCAGATGCCCCATGAGCACCAAGGTTATGGGCAGCTGTCCTCTTCTCTTCACCACTCATCCTCTGCTGTACCTGGACAGGCTAAGCATGGCCACCATTTTGACCATTTCAGTCAGTACGAACAGCCTAAAATGCATCCAGTTGACCAGCAGGGAGGCCGCATGATGGGAAACGGACCAGTAAATGGCATGTCTTCACCTCACTCCCGCTACCATGGTGCTCCAGCAGGTGCTGGGGCGGCTGGAGGCCATCATGTCTACCCAGGTGCACAAGGAGATGGACGAAACCAGTCGTTTCCAGACACTGGAAATACTTGGGGCCCTCAAGCGATACAGGTCCCCGAACAAGCTCGAACCACTTTTCAGCAGCAACCTCCACAACCCTCTTCTCATCAGCATGGCCCTTCTGGATCACAGGGACATGCCCACCAAATGGGGTCTTTTATTGGCCGTGGTGATTATGCCATGCAAGGGCTAAACCAGACTCAAACGCCTCCAAGAATGAACCACTTTCCACAAGGCCTCCCTCAGGAAGCCAATCATTTTATGGGTCACGTGGGGATGACCCAGAATCCCACTATGTCAGGATCTCCCATGCACCACGCAGCACAGGCGCCTCAGCAGCATCAGCAATCTAATCCGCAGTTTCTCCACAGACCTGGTCAGGGCCCAGTTCTTCCAGAGTCTGTGGCCAGCCACAACCCCCAATTCCCACAAAGCCCTTCACGGCAGCAACAGCAAGTCATGGGTGGAAGACCCCATCAAAATATGGGGTTTAACATGCACAACCAGCCAGTCCCTTCCAACACTGTAAACAGCTCAGGGCAGTACCCTCCCTATTCTCCGTATGGCAACCTTAATCAGGGATTAGCCAACACTTCAGGGATGAGTCCCAACTTGAGCCTTACCACCAGCAACAACAGTAACCCTAACGCGCCCATGTCCCAGGTGCAGCGCTACCCTGCTCCAACAGGACCCCAGCGCTATCAAACACCTGGGGCTCAACAGGGACCATTGCACCAGCAACCTATTCATGTGAACCAAATCAATGCCCAGCCTATGCATCCAGCGCAGAAGCAGACTACAGCCCAGCAGAAGCTGCAGCAGCAGCATCTACCACCTCCATCTCAGGGATCATATGCTTCCCCACCTTCCATGTCACCAATGAGGAACCTGGCTACCCCTGCAGGTACTCCTCCACCCCAGCAAGGCCGGCCACCCAGCGCTGGTTTGGGAACTGATGTGGGCAGCTACCCTGGTGTGCCACACCAACCTCAAGGTCCAATGGCTCATTCTCAGAGAGGAGCTGGCCCAATGAATGCGGCACAGCAGCATCCCCACCAACAGCTGCCATCTCATCCCTCACACCCACAGCAACACCAACATCCTCCACCCACCCAGATGTATGCTGCTTTGTCACCCAATCATAGGGTAACAGGCGCTCAAGGAAGACTGCCAGCAGGACCAGGTACAAACCACACAGAGCCACCAGGCCCACAGGACCAGAGGCTGCTTTCTCAACAAGCGCAACGACAGCAGTTGCAGACACCCCCATTGCCTTACCAGCAGCAACAGCTGCAGCATGTGCACACCCCTCCCATAATTCCCACCTCTCAGACACACCTGGCTGCACAACATCAGAGCTCACCTCCATCTCAGCAGGCGTGGGCACCTCCTCACCAGTCTCCTCCACCCATGCAGAAAGTGCCTCACATGCAGGTGAGTTGTGGAAATGAAGTGTACCTTACATTCTTATCACGCAGTGTTAACCTTTTGGGAAGTTTGCTTTGTGGGTGGCAAAAAAGGCCTGTTTAAGGGTTTCTCTTGCAGACTACAGAGTTGCTTCTGCCCCTGTGGGTGCACAAGTGTGTGGGAAATGGATTTTTACAGCTGTTTGTTTCCTCCTCACTGCATATTCCAGCCCTCCCCGAGACACAGGCGCCACAGTGCTAATCTCCTAACCCCCACCCCTCCCCCTTTCCCACTCAGAAGGGGAAATGCTCCCTTCCTGCTCGCAGTAAGCATCATTCTCCTCCCCGTCTGCACTCTTTCCGCTCTTCTCTCTCTCTCTCTCTCTCCCCCTCTCCCTCTCTTCCTCTCTCTCTCCCTCCATCCCTCCCTCTCTCTGCATCGGGTCTGTCTGTCTCTATCTGTTTGCTTTGCCTGTCTCGAAGGACTCATGCGTAAGTTAATGGCGTACAGCAGGATGCGTCCTGTTGGGAGGGTGGAGGGGGGAGCCAGTGGGGAAGGGAGGTTAGCAGCTCTCAATAGCTGTGAATGTCACGTGCTTCTGATGCCATTAGCTTGTTTTGCTCTGAAAGCCTCTTTCTCTGGTGACCCATTCACACACAATGACTGCTGTTATTTCAACATGCATATCCAGCACATAGAATTTTTTGGTGGTGTTTCTCTTTATCTCTCTCATACCCCCATCCACAGCCATGGCTCATGTCAGCGATGGCGTCTCTTTGATTGTATTCTGATGATAAAGGTTTGTTGACATTTAGGATGTCGGCATTAATTTGTCCACCTCCCTTGTGTCCTAGATGAAAGCATGCACTTAAGTTGTGTGTGCCGCTTCAGTGCTTCTGTCTTGTCACTTTGGGCTAATAAGCCATCTTGTCTTGGTCTGGATCATGAGTTGCCCAAAGACAATTAATGCTAATATATTTTTACTTAGATGTGTGATAGAGGTTTTGTGACTACTCTCACCATCAAACCAGTTGAGGTGGCATTTAATTACTGATGTGAAATTATCTTGTTGCTATTAGTCACTGTAAAATATTTAGGATAGAGATACATGACATATGCATATGGCAATAGCTTGATAGAGGCCCTAAATGAGAACACACAATGAATTGGACTCATGTAGTCCCAGTTAAGTGTAAAAAACAACTCGTGTATTGCCAACTATTAAATGTTAAGTGACATGATGTCACTTGCCCAATATTGAGAAGTTTGATGAGAACTAAATGAGGGCATGACCTCATCTGAGCTGTTCTTCATCTGAGCAGACTCCTTATTGTGACTCCAGCCACTGTAATTAAACTGGTACCAAGCGCAAGTGTTCACAGCATCACACTGGTCTTTGAGAACGAAAACAAGTGCAGATGGGAATGCATGAAATGTTTGGTCATCGCTTAAATCCAGTTGCGATCTGTGGAAAGTGGACGGCCATGTTTATGATTCCTTTAGTTCCCCTTTTAGCAGTTAGTACAAGCTGCTAGCCTCCTGAGACTTTCTGTTGACAGCGGCTGCCTGCCGCCTTAATAGTCTGTCTCTCTTTATCTCTGGGTCAAACACAAGCAGTGCAGTACTTCCTAAATATTCAGAGTATGACCAGGAGTTACGGCTGTGTGGTTACACACAATTTGCGCAAACAAAATGTTGTAAAAGGAAGTTGCAACACAGAATGGTTACATAATTGGCTGATATATACACTGTCTAGCCCTTCTGTTTAACAGTTTAACTACTGTTTAACATTCGCGTGAAGCTCAAATGTGACATCCTCTCAATGTTATAGGTTCAGACTTAAGCTCATTTGACACCACTGTTTAGGTTCCATTTGCTGCACTTTGGCATTCCCTGCACAAGCATGTCTATTCTATGGGGCTCTGTTTATAGTTAGCTACTAGTAAGTAGCTTACAGAATCTGTTTCATTGCCATAAATTTGTAGTACATTTAGATACTCACTCTCTCTCATCCACAAGCAAGCTGAACTTTAAGAGCGATGAGCAATGAATCTTGACGATAAAGTTTAACTAGGATTGGGCTCTGTGACTGGGAGTCAGTTTTTCATCAGATGAATTGGGTGTTAACTCATGGATTCTCCCTGCAAAAAGCCTGCCGTGCTGAGGCGCAGTGCTCCTTCAGGGAGTATTTAGCTCACCGAATAAGCACTTTGCCTGCTAGATTAACTGACACGCCAGTCCCCCCCTCCGAGAGATGAAATCCTATATTGAACGCATTGTATTCTGGACTGCTGCTGTCAAATTAGAAATGCAGAAAGCGCAAGTGGTAGGCCTATTGTCATTCATGCAATTGATTATTGGGGAGACTTGGCAAGAGGAGAGACATTTATCTGCTAAAGCAGCAGCAGCAGAACACTCGCTGTTCCAGCTGCACTAATGACCACCATTGCAATGGGTGTTGGGTATTTTCTGTGACCTTGCCAATGTTTGGCATGCACGTTGCACTCTTTTTTTTTCTTCTTCTTCTTCTTTTTTTTCTCATAGTGTGTTTACAGGAAATATGCATTTCATCACCACAATGATGTGGTTTACAAAGTGCATGGTATTTAGTAAAATGCTAGCATAAAATCAAGAGGTTCACAGAGAATGCACAGTTTGAAAACTGCTATCGCTCATCCTATCCTTAATTCTTCTTGTATATGTATTTTGAAAGTCATAGCATATTGCAACTTTGTTGAAAACTGAAATATCGGCATTTGTAAAGTATAGATATAATTTTTTAGGGTCATAATTCCTCTGTCCCATCTGCTGCTGGGACTTTGGGGAGCTGGATGCTTAACACGGCATGTTTCCTGTCATTCTGCCTTTGCCATGAATGGAGAGGGGATTGAAGAAAAACAGAACCATTGCAGTGTTAGTTCTTACCAAGCTGCAACAAGCACTGGCACCAATGGGGGCAAAAGAAATCAGACCAAGTAACATGGCTTGCCTCAAGGACTTTCTTTCATTTTTTTCCCCACTTAGTCTAACTAAACAAATAGTTTTTTTGCAACTTAAAATGGGCGGATAAACATGGTTTAGCTGCTTTGTGGTCACAAAAGTGAGAGATTTTCCAAAAGGCAGAAGACTGTGTGTGGTTACTGTACAGTCATTATATTGTTTATCGTCCTATGCATTAACTGATCTCTCTCGTTCTGCCATCCACAGCATTCCCCATCAGACCCCTCCTTGGAGATGGTAACATCCAGTATGACACCTGCCTCGGGCCCGAACCTCCATCCAGCCAACTGTGATATACAGCAGGCAGAGTGTGAGCTCAAGCCAAAAAAGAAGAAAAAGAAGAAAACCAAGACATGTGAAGGCCAGGAGGTTGATGACATCAGCAGTGAGGCTGGAGGAGCTTCGTTTCTGGTGAACGATGGAGATTCTCTTATGACTGCCATGGATCAGTCTGCAGTCGAAAAGAAAAGCAAAAAGAAACCAAAAGAGAAGGAGCCCAAGGAGCCAAAAGAACCCAAGACTCCTAAAACTCCGAAGACTCCCAAGACGCCCAAAGAACCTAAGGAGAAAAAAGTGAAGACGACCACACCGAAGCCTAAGAGCTCCAAAAAGCACAGGTGCGCTTTGTGTTGTATTTAAATCTGAGTACTTTGTCACATCTAATGTTCTAAATAAGTTCCAAGTGTTAGATTGTCTAAGAGTATCCTGATAAACTTTAAATGGGAAGGGGATATTTACATGACTTTTCAAATGCTTAATGAACGAACATGTCCGTCTTTGTTGGATTTGTTCACTGATGTACATGTGAGTGTAGAGACGGGACCTCATGATCATTTGGTTCACTGAACTGTAGAAATGTTTATAGCAGTTGTTTTCTATGTTTGGTACCATTTAGTGCTATTCAGTCAATTCAGAAGTGCTGG
The DNA here is from genome assembly GCA_036877585.1 of Botia kubotai. NCBI lineage: Eukaryota > Metazoa > Chordata > Actinopteri > Cypriniformes > Botiidae > Botia > Botia kubotai. The sequence goes on from JAZGTI010004054.1 coordinate 11,280, forward strand.
GGGTGGGATTCAGTTTTATTGCCTCAACACTTAAGGCATTAGAGACTTGATATTGTCCCTTTTGAAAGGCACTGTGGGCTTGCTTTTAGCTGTTTTGCTTTACGCTAACACCGAACCACCAGTGTCACAGGCTTTCTCAAAAAATGAAGAGTTACTTATCACTAACGTGAAAGTTACACTATGAATTCTCACATTTGCTGGAGATTTGTACTGCAAAAGAATCAGTTCACATGTTTACCAGCCACTGTCTTGAACACATCATATTTCCTTAGCATAACTGTCTCTCCTCCAAATACACATCCTTGTAATTATGCTGACTTTGAATGATGCCCCTCCTTCCCCAACAACCCCCACCACCACCAGCCCTATTAAAGAAAGCACCCAGCCTGAATATGCAAAGCAACAAGGTTGCATGGCCATTTCTCCTCTAGCTGAGGTAGTAACATGAGCCGGCTGAGGAATGTGTCAGCCTTCCCCCTTAACCTCCTCCCCCTCCCGCCCCCCTCCCATCCGAAAGCCCGTCACTCCACCGCCATGTCCCTTTCATCCAGAGGAAAAGGGCTGGGCCAATGCAAGCACTCAGCAGCGCATCTGCAGCACAGTGCCAGAGCAGTAGGTCATCTGAAGGGGGAGGGGTGGGGAAATGTGTGTGTGTGTGAGAGGAAAAGGGGAGGGGGGATATCTCCATTCAAAATGGCACCTAATGTTAGTTAGTCCCCAATGCTGTCTCATTAATCATGTCGGCCTGAATTTGACCAGATCTGCTACAGTGCTAGATGTGTGGTGCTGGCGAGCCCCTGTGGATAGTTCTTAAAAGTGTGGCCCCATTTTTTTTTTAAAGTGGGCTACCACGTTGCATCCGTATGTCTCAAACCTGATGCGAGCTTATTCGCATCCCTTCCCCCATTGTCATTTTTGAAATATTTGATGTTCATCTTATCAGTTCTAACACTTTCCTTGTTTACTCATTTCAGTCAAGGAAATGGAGTAAAGGTTACAAGGTTGGACTTTAAAAGTCTTGGCCTCGTCTTGATTTGTGTTCGTAACTAACAAAGAAAGTACAACTATAAATAGTCATTCACAGGCCACACCCAGGGTAAAATGTGAGTGTCTGCGTGCCCAGGTTTGTTTTCCTCACTATCATCAAACGCTTGAGAAGGATCCCTCCTCAGTGTTGCATGTGACTCTCTTCCCCCATGAGAAGACTGCTTTGCATTGCAAATACACACCTCTCATCTTCAATTTATTGGCAGGTTCCCAAGCAACTATAGCAAAGCCCCCATTTTAGTCTGTGAGGTTGTTTTCTAACTGTATAACCATCTAATTTTAGTGGGCAGTTCTCTCAGCACTTTGATTTTCATTGGTTTCACGTTGAAAAGTCTCTCTTTCTTTCACTCTCTTTCTTGTAGGTTATCTTAGCTACATCCTGTGCACTCAGATATGAAAACCACCACAGTCGTGGTTGCATAGGAAGTGCTGCAATGTGTGTACTTAAAGCTCTTTACTTGCGGGACCAGCATGCCTGTTTGCTCGCGAGTTTGTCTACACCACATTTATGGCACACTGCTTGCTTATTTGTCCTCAAACAAGAACTCTGTCCTGTCTCCCCTCCAGGCTCAGGTGTGAAAAAAGTTGCTTTCTGTGTGACATTGAACCTCAAAGACAAAGTGCAGGGAGGTGGATGACAAAACAGAAGGAAAGGCTAAGCATCCTACTTTATCCACTCTGGTTATTTTATCCTTCCAAGATTGGCAGGCCTGTCCCACCAGGGGTTAGGAGTTTTCTGTTCCTGTGAAGCCTTGTGTTTGCTGCTTTGGTGATCAGACAGGCCGCCGCCTCCAAAAAAAGAGAGTGAGTGAGACTGTGCAGTGAATAGATTTGAGAAGTGTGCCGAACGCTGAGTGTGCAGCCACTGGGGGACAAGCAAGAGTAAAGATACACACCGCTGGTGCTACCCACTTGCATCAAAGCCCCGTGCACTTGAAAACAAAGACCCCCCCACACTATGCACATGAAAGACCATCCACTTTGAAATGACTTTATAGAAGGCTAAAAAGTTGAGTCGTCAGTGCAGAATTTAGCCACTATAAAGGTGGACTTTTTTCATACTTAAAAAAAAGTCTTTAAAGGGACCTTTTTCACAAGTTTTTTTTTAAATGTACTGTCATAAGAGCAAAACTAATTTATATTAGTCATTAGTCAGCAGATAAAAGCTGAAAAGTTCATATGGAACTGTGCTGCTTTATGGTGGCATGTTTACATTACGTGACCACCTGATTACTAAATTCATCAAGACATAACTGTGTATATTGACCAGCCTAACATAAGTTACTGAGTGCACCTTTAAGATGTCTGTTGCTTTGTTTTTGGAAATGATCAGTGATCGAATGCAATCTTTTTATGTGTGGATGTAGCATGCATGCATGCATCTGCAGATCTCCAAAGTGGTCTGTTAAACCTGCCTTGTCAGTGATGGCGAGAATTTGAGTGGATCCGCAGCATGGGTGACCTTGCTCTCAGAGCCCAAGGTGTGATGCCATTATTTCCCCCAATTTTCTTCCCGTGTGTGCTTGCGCGAACACACGTTGTGTTATCTCCTTGATTGGCCCTCACACTTTCTCACACACACTTTTGCATTCCTATGCTGTCCTTTTTCACCCATCATCACACACACTCCATCCTTCTGTCTTTTTAAAGTCTTTCTCTCCTGTACTCCCTTCCTCTCATTGCCTGGCACAGCTTCTGTTCATTCTCTCACTTATCTCAAGTCACCCACTCACATCCTCCTATGACACGTTCTCCTCACAGTCCAGCACTCTCAGCAAGGCAGGCATTTCCCCTCCCCTAATTCAGGCACAGTTAAGCGGTTAGATTTTGATCCCACACCGTCGTTGATTCTACTTGATAGCGCTCTGTTTGTAAAGGCTGTTTATGTCTGTCTTTGAAAAGTCTTGTCTTTTATTTTTTTTTTTTTACATCCTGTTGTTTTGTCTTGGGGCTCCTTATTAGTGTGTTTGCTTTGAAGGGCACAGACATGCATGTTGTACAGTTTGCCTTTGTAAACCTGTTGTAGCATGTCCGTTCTACAATTTCAGGTTTTTGCTTATGTATATGTGTTTACGTTTGCGCCTGTGTGGTACTGCAAAAGAGCTGTTGAGAGTAAACAGTGTGTGTGTGTGTGTGTGAGAGCAGCTGCTGTTAGAGAGAGCTTTGTGGGGGGGGTCCAGCTGAAGATGAGTCATCTCACTGGCGGCGGCAGGTGTCCTATTAACCCCCCGGACCTCTCTCCTCCTCCTGAGTGTCAGCACTGGAGTGCCGTGGCTCACACAAACCTGCAGCAGGGCTTGTGTCCTTCCCCTACTAATGCCAATTAGCCACTCTTTCACTTCTCGTTCATCTCAAAGGCCACATGCGGCCTGGCCCTGCCCGGCCCACTACAGAGTGTCACCTGTGTCCTGTAGCAGCTCTCTGCCTTGTGATTCATAAAGGTCAGCTAGCGAAAGGAAGCCTGTCACCTCCCCCTTCTTAACGGAGTGTTCTTCCTGCCCTCATAGATCTTTTTTCCCCTTCCTTTTGTTTGTCACCCTTTTTTTCTCCATATTCCTGTCTGTGTTTGCGGAGCGGTGACAGTTTGAAACCCAAAGCCACCGAGCGGTGCGGCTGCAGGTGCTTGAGGAGTGTTGGAGAGAGAGACTCTGACTGAGGCAAGCAGATGGCTTTAGCCAGTGGCGTCCAGCCAGAGGAACAGGTGCGGGTCACGTGACCGCCGGTTACCAGGGCGATTTGATTGCTCTTGGCGTGCAAATGAAAAGAGAGGGGGGCCCCAGAGTGAGAGAGCACGAGAGCCTCCAGGGCATTGTGTAATCTGTGGCAGGGAGAGAGCGCGACTTTGAACTGGAAGTGGAGTTAACTAGTTCTCTTTCCACCCTCTCATTCCCTCTGCTTTTGTGTTTGAAATCAAATGTAAGAGGGGAAGGACCATAAAGTGTTATCTTTTATATTATTGCCCTCTTTCATCTTTCTATACCTTGTGTTTACAGACAGAAATACAGGAGAACATGCAGGACATTAAAATGTCTGTGGGTTTAACACCTCAAATAACTGAATTTGTCATCTTTATTGAAAGAACAATTTATAATAACTAGATTTACAAAGCTTGTTACCTTTTAGTAAAAAAATATCAGCAGTGACATCTAAACCAGGAACTGTGGTTTTGGTGTGACACTTGCACTAACCATATCTCTCTGGTCTCCCACAGTGCAAAGAAATCTGATTCCGAATCCAGTAACAGCACCAAGAAGGAGGCAAAGCGTAAGAGAGAGCCCTCAGTCACCTCAGATGGGGAGAAAACACCCCCACCTTCACCAGAGGAAGAGGAGGATGATGGTGTACAGGTAAATATTGACATATTCACTCTGCTTAAAGCAGTTAAAGTTCTTATTTGGAACTAAGCAAAACATGAATGCGACATCAAGAGTGTAACAGATCAACCTAAACAAAACGTATTTTGTTTTAGTGATTTTTGTTCTCTGACATTGTATAACTTTGTGTGTGTCATTACTACAGAAAAGACGATCTAGCCGACAGGTAAAGAGAAAGCGCTACACTGAGGACCTGGAGTTCAAGATTTCTGATGATGATGATAAAGATGACTCCCCAGGACCAAAGTCTCCTTCCAGCACATCAGAGCAGCAGGTCAGTATTATAAGACTTTGTGGATGTGTGTGTGTGTATTGAATTTGCATTTATACAATTGACGTAGCGACTTCAGTCATCTTCATAGAGTTGATATAACATGCTGATGTAACATGCTGTTTGTTGGTGTGTGTGATAGATGTTCCCTAATTTACTCTGTACTTTGTTTCTATGCGTGTTGTAGGAGATGCCGGATGCTGAGGGCCCTGTGGTGGAGAAGATCATGGGGCTGCGCATGGGAAAGAAAGAGGTGAGCTAAACAGCTCAAATTCTCTCACATCAGCTTTAACTGCTGCTTTCTACTGGATCAGGGCAGATTACACCTAACATCTGTCTCAAATCCTGCCCCCGACCCTGTGATTGCCAAGGAAATGTCCGAGGGGGCTGATATTGTCTTTAGCTGACAGTAGTAGTAGTATTAATCTGGTACAGGCCAACAGCACAGCTGAGCCGTAGCCCGTTAAGAGCAAAGCTGGTGCACGAGGTCTTGAGATGAAGCCGTGTAAGAATAAACTGTCTCTCAGCATGATTAATCTCAGGCCGTGCAACGTTACTCCTTTGAAACGGCTCCACAAAACAAAGCTCCCTGAGCTGGGCAGCCAAAAATAATACGCTGTGCACAACTCTTAGCAGCACAGCTGCAAATGGGCTCCCGCCCGAGGAAATGGTAGGTTTGGCGTCTGCCGTAGTGCTGTGGTTTTGGCAGGAAGCCAGTCCCCGGGTCAGCTCCCTGTGAATAGGGCTGTGTGTGGTAGAGGAGCTGAAGTGATTCATGACTCAGCCACACAGCATACTACTACTAGCTGGAGAAATAGAATAGGAGGATTGCTCTTTTCTTTTTTTTCCTTCCCTCAAGGTCTCTCAGTTGTCATATTGCTTTTGTCCCGGGGCATTACAGTTGAGAGCGAATATCAGTGCCAAAACGCAGGGCTTTGCAAGTTGTTTGTGACAGGAAATGGGTTACACTTGCGATGTCTGGGTGGGATTTACATATGCTAGTGATTTTGTAGGCTCCAAACAGACACGTTTTGAACATCAAATAATGTTCCTGCTTTGTTTTACAGCTGGAGTCTGGTGAAGAAGTGGAAGTTGAAGAGTTTTATGTCAAATTTAAAGGCTTGTGAGTATCTCGTCTAAAATGCCTGTTGTCTAATAAGATTCTCTTGTAGTGATTGGAATTTATAGATGAATTGAAATTATTACATTAAAAAATCGAAGATTGTGCCTTGTTGGAGCAGCACTGTTGAAATTTGGGAACATTTGTGTATTAAAAGTTAAACATTAATGGAACTTAATTGCCAAATAGTGCAAACACACAGCTGCTCATGTACTGTGCCCCTGTTAAATGATTATGCTATCAGCCTTTTCTGGAACTGGATTCATAGCCTGGCAATACCTGTTAATTTATAAAGAATCCATTGTTTATGAACAAAATATTTGTTGCTGTGCTCCTAAAAGAAGAAAACCATGTTTATTCATGTTTGTTTTTAAGTGGTAATTTGTAAACAATTGCTTACTTGTGAGGTCACTCATGAAATCACTTTATTACCCATCAGCTCCTACCTGCACTGTCGCTGGGCAGACATTAAAGAGCTGGAGAAGGATAAGAGAATTCAGCAGAAGGTCAAAAGGTTTAAAGCAAAGCAAGCCCTCAATAACTTCCTGACTGAGGTTAGCATCCACCCTCCATTTTCCTTGTCATCCTCCATTTTGTATATTCTTTTTCCATTCATTTTTTCCCTTTCATTTTATGGCCCTCACTGATAATGGTGGCAGTATGTATGCTCAACAGTGCTGTGTTGTGCTGGTATTATAGTGACTTTGAACCATCTCATCTACTCTGTGGCAATAGAAACGCCTCTCTTGTAGCACTTATCTCTGCTGCACGCAATCTTGCAGCGCGACTGCGCACATCTCACCCAACTCAGTTTACAAGTTTTAAATAATTCAAGCATGTGCATTAAAATGTGCCCTTTTTTTTTTTTAACCCCACACTACATTTGAAAGGGTTTTTTAATCAATCAAACCCATATGGGGTTTTCCCTGAGAGATGTGGGTATGCCACCCACATCAGAAAGCTCAGGAAATGTTCCACCAGGTAGATTCTAATTTCAGGGCTTGTAGTAGCTACGACTCAAGCGACATTGAAACCACCGTTCTGCTCCTAACCAATCAGTCACCCTCTCATTGACAGATGGATGATGAGCCCTTCAACCCAGATTATGTGGAGGTGGACAGGGTTCTGGATGTATCTGAAAGCACAGATGAAAATGGAGAGGTATGACTCCTCACTTATCCATCTGCTTCACCTGTTCAAGTCATCAGTCTTTCAAAAATGTAGATTTACTCTGATTAAAGCTTTTACTTAGATGGCTTACTGCTTTAAAGATTTCGGTCCGACCACCCGATAGGATTTTGAAAAATGTGAGAACCCTCTTTTGGATAACAGTTGCTGATGCATGTTTCTGCAGCCTGTAACGTTGTACCTGGTGAAGTGGTGCTCCTTGCCCTACGAGGACAGCACGTGGGAGCTGAAAGCTGATGTTGACCAAGAGAAGATTGAGGAGTTTGAGAGAGTGATGGCACGTGAGCCAGAGCTGAAGCGTGTGGTAAGAGCTGGCACTCGTCTAGTGCTCTTTATTTTCTCTTTTGAGTGCTGAACAAGTGAGGAGAGAGGGCCACGTTCTTGCGGTTGCACGGAAACCACTAACAGGAATTGTTTTATTTGAAACAGGAGCGACCTCCTGCTAGCGACTGGCAGAAATCCGAGAGTTCCAGAGAGTATAAAAACGGCAATGCGCTTAGGGAATACCAGCTGGAGGGAGTCAACTGGCTGCTTTTCAACTGGTACAACACGTATGTATGCAATTATCCGGTCGTCCAGCTGCGCTGCTCACTGAAACACAAGCTAAAGCTGAATCTGCACCGCCACTTTTGGAATGCCTTTTAAATGCAGGGATTTTGTGAAATATTACAACCTCTTTAAAAAAAGCTTTTTCTTGTGTTCTCAGACGAAACTGTATTTTAGCTGATGAAATGGGTCTGGGCAAAACAATCCAGTCCATCACATTCCTCTATGAGATATACCTGAAGGGAATCCATGGCCCTTTCCTGGTGATTGCTCCTCTCTCCACCATTCCCAACTGGGAAAGAGAATTCAGGACATGGACAGAGCTCAACGTTGTAGTCTATCACGGTAGCCAGGCCAGCAGAAAGACCATTCAGGCTTATGAGATGAACTACAGAGACTCACAGGTAAACATTTCCTTTTACTCTATGTATAGATCCCATTACTAGTCATTTTAAGTGAGTTTGTAGAGATATTGTTTCACAAGATGTCACATATTTGAAGGACTACACATGTAGTCCTTCTGTGTTCTTGAGGACCCTTTATCATTGCCAACATCTCTCATCATCAGGGCCGTCTAATAAAGGGAGCCTACAAATTCCATGCAATCATCACCACCTTTGAGATGATCTTGACTGATTGCCCTGAGTTACGAAGTGTGCAGTGGCGCTGTGTGATCATTGACGAGGCTCATAGGCTCAAGAACAGGAACTGTAAGCTGCTTGAGGGCCTAAAGATGATGGACATGGTTGGTGCCTCTTCTTTAACCACTCAGTTTTACCCCACACCTAAAATCACCTACTGTTACTCATTGCTTGATCAGTTGGATACTTCTCTCTTACTGTAATGCAAATGTAAAATATGGCTATGGCTGAGGAACTTAGCAAATATACATTGATCTATCTTATCTATCTATCTTAATTATACAAATACTTATTTCTTTCTTCGTCAGAGTGATTCATAAATGTATTCACGAAACCTAATGAGATTCTTTATCATGCACAGGAACACAAAGTCCTGCTGACTGGAACTCCACTGCAGAACACAGTGGAGGAGCTCTTCAGTCTCCTTCACTTCCTGGAGCCAGACAGGTTTCCTTCAGAGTCGACCTTCATGCAGGAGTTTGGAGATCTTAAAACAGAAGAACAGGTATGAAATATCAGAATTTGTTCTTGAGTCGCCACACTCACTGTGTGCAAAGCTCTTCAGAGCCTTCCAGGTAGATGCTCTCTAATGTGCTTATGTTGGTTTTAGGTGCAAAAGCTGCAGGGCATTCTGAAACCCATGATGCTACGGCGACTGAAAGAGGACGTAGAGAAGAACCTTGCACCGAAAGAGGAGACCATCATTGAGGTGGAACTGACCAATGTGCAAAAGAAATACTACCGCGCAATCTTGGAAAAGAACTTTGCCTTCTTATCCAAGAGTGGAGGAGGAGGTGGTGGTGGTGGTGGAGGAGGATCCAATGTTCCCAACCTGTTGAACACCATGATGGAGCTGAGAAAGTGCTGTAATCACCCCTACCTCATCAATGGTGAGCTCATCAAAAGACTTAACTCATCAACTGTTAGGAAAGAACCTAAAATAGGAAGGTTATATTTACCAACAAGTTCCAGTGGCGTCTTTTTTTTTTTAACAGATTACAAATACAGTCTGTAACTGCTGCTTTGGCAGCAACCAAGCGCTGAAATGTCACTGTTTTGTTTGTAGGTGCTGAAGAGAAGATAATGGAGGAGTTTAGAGAGAGCCACCCCACAGACCACCCAGACTTCCACCTCCAGGCTATGGTCCAGGCTGCAGGAAAACTGGTGCTGATCGACAAGCTGCTCCCCAAACTGAAGGCTGGGGGTCACCGTGTGCTCATCTTTTCCCAGATGGTGCGCTGTCTGGACATCCTGGAGGACTACCTCATCCAGAGACGGTAGGAAACCTAAGCCACAGAACTGCCAAAAAATTGGAGATATAAACCTTTGAATGCTTTTTTTGGTCTCATTGGTGTGCAAAGAGTTATTTTCTGTTGTTAAACTGTAGTAGTTGGTTTACAGAAAGCAATTAAAATAAATTAATAGATTACGTACAGTTAATGTGTGCTCCATTTCCTGCACTCTAGGTATCCATATGAGCGTATAGATGGCAGGGTTAGAGGAAACCTCCGCCAGGCAGCGATTGACCGCTTCTCACGACCAGACTCGGACCGCTTTGTTTTCCTGCTGTGCACCAGGGCTGGAGGCCTTGGTATTAACTTAACTGCAGCTGATACCTGCATCATATTTGACTCTGACTGGAACCCACAGAATGACTTGCAGGTAAGTGTGTGTTCCTCACCAAAGAACGTATTGAGTGTTAGCGAGTTAATCACAGCTATCACATTATGCAACCATAGCAGTTTTTTTTTAATGCATGCAAGTGTGACCATTTTGTGCTGTTGCCTTCAGGCACAAGCTCGATGCCACAGGATCGGACAGAGCAAGGCTGTAAAGATTTACCGCCTGATCACCAGAAATTCTTACGAAAGGGAGATGTTTGACAAGGCCAGTCTGAAGCTGGGCCTGGACAAGGCCGTACTTCAATCTATGAGTGGGAGGGAGAACGCTGCCAATGGGGTATGAACTGTGCACAGCACCACCATTTTGTGGCGTTTCACTGAAACCCTATTCCAGATGGTTCATTAATCAAACATACTTTCCACATGTTGGCAGTCAGTGGATGGACCTTCAATTCCTGTGCAGACTTATTTTCCATTTTTGCCGTCTGCCTAAATGTCCATAAAATTACCCAAGATAAAAATCTTATCTTGTAGATTAATTAAGGCAAGTTTAAAGTAAGAAACTTTTCCTCAGGTTCAGCAGCTCTCTAAAAAGGAGGTTGAAGACCTCCTGCGGAAGGGAGCATATGGAGCTCTAATGGACGAGGAGGATGAGGGATCCAAGTTCTGTGAGGAAGACATTGACCAGATTTTGCAGAGACGTACACAGACCATTACCATTGAATCAGAGGGCAAAGGCTCAACCTTTGCTAAGGTGATAACATGTAACATCTGTTTTTGTGCTATGGCTCAAGTACATATTGACAGTCCCCTGCATCATCATTACATAATTGCCTGTATTTGGGGTTACTACCTATTTTATCATGCTCTAAAAATAGTGCTACCTAAAGGGTAAAATGTCTCTGATAGTGCTATTAATTTTTTCCCCCTCTTTCTTCCTCCTACCAGGCAAGTTTTGTGTCCTCTGGGAACAGAACAGACATTTCTCTGGAGGACCCAGATTTCTGGCAGAAATGGGCAAAGAAAGCAGAGCTAGACCTGGATGTGCTCCATGGCAGGGTAAGCTGGAATTTCATGGAGATAAAGGAATTCCTTTATGCTGTGCAATGCCTCACAGGGGATGCAGTTTGAAGTAAGACACTAATCTTTAGCACCTCTCGCCTTTGAAGGACTTATGGGTGGCTGTTAATCATTGTTTTATTAACGTCAGGGTCATGCGTTAGCAGGTTTTGATGGGTATTATAGTAAGAATTCTAACTGAAGAGGGTGAAAATGCTGGTGTCAGTGGGGCTGGTGGTGTTGTCACTCCTCATAAATATGCTATCTGAGCATAATTAATGAGGCTTATTTCCCCAGGCTAACAGTGTGTGAAATGTAGCCGTAATTGAGCAAAGGCAAAATTGTTTAAACTTGGCCATGGGAAGCATTTTCTGTAATTACCACTGTTCTTTGCACTCGGGAGAATTGGAGGCACTAAGCAGCTTATATCTGCTTGGAGGGAAGCGTCACGTTACATCCACATAACGAAAGTGTCTATCATGTTGTTTACTACGTTTGCCCTTGAGCAAAGGTCTTTATTTTGAGATGTAGTGGTTGCCTATATATTGGTGTTACCGTAGTATGAGAGATGAAGTGAAAATTCTTCAGGCGGATTTCTAATCCCACATCATATCTTTTGTCAGAATACTCTGGTGATTGACACTCCACGAGTGAGGAAGCAGACGCGTCACTACAGTTCCATGAAGGACGATGATTTGATGGAGTACTCGGAGCTTGAGAGTGACTCTGAGGACAAGCCTGTTCAGAAACTGCGGAGGCCCCAGGACCGAACACAGGGGTACGCCCGCAGTGAGTGCTTCAGAGTGGAGAAGAATCTGCTGGTATACGGGTGAGTACAGTCGGGAAATATTAAATGGGCATAATAAAATGTTAGCTGTTTTTAATAGCTTTGTACTTAGAACGTTTTTGCTGATATAACCGTTGTGCACTTGAGCTGTCCTTGGGGCCTCATTCCTATAATCAACTGCTTTTGACGAAAAGCATCTGTTAAATATCAGCAACTCTATAGGATGGCGCATGTTCCCACCTGAATGGTAACAAACACGCACGGTTTCCATTAACAAACTCTGTACCACTTCCACAAATCTCCCCGCCTCCATCTATATCAGACTTGCCATGAGACAGGATATTCAGCTTCCTGCTTTGATTCATTGCCATCCAAATACCCCTTGTCTCGTCTTGTTTTCCATTTGGAATAAGAATATCTGGTCGCTCAGAGCCCACCAGTGCAGTGGCTAAGTTTGTCACACTCTGTTGTCCCAGAGCAGTGGCAGACACGGTGCTATCTAATGCGCCCAGTTAATTAAGCGCCAGGCTTCAGTGCACTCGGCACTAATCATGACTGGCTGCACGCACCATGTCTGACCAGTATTTCCCCCCCCTTCAGTCAGACGTGTCTAGACCCCTGGGCTACACGGCAAATTAGATCCATCAAGTCTGAGGGCTTTGTCTCTTCTGATGTCTTTTTTTTTTTTTTTTTCCAAAAGCTGTGTAGGCCTGTAAAATCAAAGGAGACCTCCCCCCTCTTTCCAAAAAGCCCTGCAGGCTTGTGCTTAAAAAGAGCTTGAGCGTTTCCATCAAATAACAAGGGCACTGGGTCTCCTCATGGTTATGCACTATGCCAACCAGGCAGTGGGTTCATTGCATCCATTTTAAGAACTGGGCGGCAGTGATAAATTAATACTAGCTTTAACGATCCTGACACTGTGCTCTACTTTATCTAGTCAGCGCAAATTTACTTTTGAATTAGTTTAAGTGTGACGTTTTCTTTGCTTCTTAAACAAACTAAAACTGAATTATCAGATCCAGATTCAAAAGGACTTATTCTTAGAATATCCAAAGGGAACACAGAAACCAAGGTTGTTGACTGGTTTGTTTTGAGCTCTGGCTAACTTCTCTTCTGTGCATAGCTGGGGCCGCTGGGGTGACATCCTGTCCCACGGACGCTTTAAGCGCCCGCTGAGGGAGCGAGACGTAGAGACCATCTGCCGCGCACTTCTGGCCTACTGCCTACTCCACTACCGCGGAGATGAGAACATCAAGAGCTTCATCTGGGACCTTATCACCCCTACTGAGGACGGGCAGAGCCGCACACTGACCAATCACTCTGGTAGGACACAGCAACCTTGAAATTGTAGTCAGAGTTTGCACCATGCCTTTTGTCAGCAGCTGTCAGATGATGTGCTGTTATATTTTGAAGGTGTGGAAAATAATAGCTTTTCTTTGGTTTCAGGACTGTCTGCTCCAGTCCCCCGGGGCCGTAAAGGGAAGAAGGGGAAGCTGCAGGCTGCTCAGCCTCACATGCCACAGGCTGATTGGCTTGCCGACTGTAATCCTGACGTTCTCCTTCAAGAGGACAGTTACAAGAGACACCTGAAACATCACTGCAACAAGTATGTGTCCTTTTACAAAGACTGCCTTCCCCTCCTTCACTGAAAGTACCATTAAAAATATGACATGTCTTTACAGCTTTCTATGGTTATGCAAAATCCAGAAATATCAATGTTAAAATTCCTGGACCTGTCTGGAAAAGTTCTAAATGTCTATTGCTCTTTGTGTTTGTGAATGATTCTGCTTTCCTTGACTAGCGCAGCATGGTGACATCAGCGTAGTGGTGTGTCAGATGATTGTGTGTTACTAAGTACAGTCATTTAAACTATGGAAAACTATTTGTGAGAAGGTGTGAGAGAAATCTGCTTGAAAGTGACTTCCAGGTTTGATATCCTTAGAAGCAGATGGTTTTTGAATTGGAAGAATTCGAAAGTTCATCAAAGAGCTCTAAAAAAGTAATTGAAGCAAATTTTTGAATTTAGAAGAACATGTACGAATGCAGCGAGTTAGTGCTGTTACCTTGTGGTGCAGATGTTTCATTAAGCTGCTTGGCTCCTCGGTTGTTCAGCTTTGACTAATGAATGTCAGTTAAAAAATGGCCAGCTGTAGAGAATCTGGCAAATAAACAGTCCCTTCTTTCTGGCAAAGGCTTCTGCCAACTGAATGAAATAATAAATGGCAGGCCATGAGGAATCTTTTCATCGGTGAAATTAAAGATTTTAAGATCTATCAATAATTCATTGTTTTACCCATTAGGCCATACCTGATGATTCCGTCTCTAGCCCCACATGTCCATTGTGCCCCATGGGCTGCCGGCTCACGTCTTTGTTTATCGAGGCCTCTCTGGTTTCATTTGATAAATAATTTCTGTTGCCAGGCCAGCATTGTTGTGTCCTGTCTAATGCTAGGCAGTGATGGGAGGGGGAAGGGAAAAACGAAAACAAGGTTTACACTCCTGGCTCTGATGTGCATCCAAAGAAGGGGCAACAGAGCAACAGCTGAGGAAATGTTACGAGACGATAAATGCAAGGTGCTTAGACCGCCAGCCATCTGCTCAACGCACTGCAAACTTCTGCCTCTGTACTTTGGAGGCTTCCCGTTAGCACCTCCCCAACTTCCCTAACAGCATTAGGAAGGAAATGAAAATGAGAGGATGAAGGTGGTGGAGTGTATATGTGTGTTGGGGAGGGTGGGTACGGGCGGCTCCCCAAGCGCAGCGGCACGGTGCCAGGCCAGGTGCCAGGCAGACCTGTTGGAAGCGGGTGAAAGGCGGCACACACAGAGGTGATTATGTGCAGCCATCTGTCAGGCGTGGAGGCTGCCGCACAGCGTGGCTAATCAGCCCTGGCAGCATGATGGATGAGCTGTGGCACATGCCAAAGAGCTGCTGCTGCCGCTGCTACTGCTGCTGGCACAGCTCTGAGCTGCTGGCCAAACTTACTCACTCTTTTGTTTTCTGCCTCCTCTCCTTTTGTCCTTCTTTTCTTACTTTCAATCTGCAGCTCCCTCCGTGTGTCACTCCATTAACCCCCAACGTATCTTTTTTTTTTTTTATTTGTGTCCCACTCTGGTTCTCCCTCTATCTCTGACAGAGTGCTGCTGCGAGTCCGCATGCTGTACTATCTGCGGCAGGAAGTCATCGGAGACCAGGCAGACAGAATCCTGGAGGGAACCGATTCAAGGTTGGCATCTCTCTCCATTCCTTCCACAGCAGAATCCTGCCTGCTGTTATCTTTCCTCTCCTTCCATCACCTTCTCAACCCCCCACCCCCTTCTGACACCCCCCGCCCCCACCCAGATGTGCATGCATTTATAATGTGCAAACGTGCTCGCCATGTTGATGCTCTCAAGGACTTGACTAAAGTTCTAATGACTGCGAGGGATTTGCAAGAGTATGCAAGTGCTCTGGGTGAGATAAGCAAGTAGCTCAGATCTCTGGCCATAATCAGGTTGGCTCTGGATAAACAAGATGAGAAATGGGCCTAAATGAGATGCGGCTTGCTAATGGTCGCTTTCCTACCAGATGTCGGCAGATAGACATTAATGCAGCGCTCATTAGATTATTGCCGCTGCGGCCATCTCCTGGTTTTAATCACTTTTCCTGTGTTTGTTTTTGCTTACAGTGAACTGGATATCTGGATCCCACAACCCTTCCATGCTGAGGTCCCCACTGATTGGTGGGATCTCGATGCGGATAAATCCCTCCTCATCGGCGTCTTTAAACATGGTGAGCCCCGCCTCCATTCTATTTTCACATCCTGTCACAGCTGGTGCTGCTGCTTCCTGATTGGAGCTCTGGTGGTGACAGGCAACTGTAATTGCTAATGTTGACCTATTGTACTGTTGCCTAGAGATTGATTGGTGATATTTTCCGAACGGCTCATCCTGTGGATGGTTGAGGAAATGGATGGGAATATAGCTGCACGGCTATATAATCCATCACGGGCAACAGGCACCTCTCAGCACATTTTATTAACATTGACCTGCAGTGCTAAGAAGTGTTCTGGGAGAACCTGTTAAATTCCCAGTTTGGGACATGATTGTTTTCTTTCTGAAAGCTGTGCAGCTGATACAATTTATCTTTTGAGGAAAAAAGCCAAGAGCAGTATAAAGACGGAGGGGGATATCTCAGCTGCTGACTTTTAATTGCATTAAATGTAGTGTTAAATGTAATGGCCATTTTTTAAATTTAATAATGGCTGCCGGCTCTTAGAACCAATATTAATCTTGGCGAGAGGCTTTTTCTCTCAGATTGGTCTTTCTCTGAATATGTGTACAGCGATTCCCTTCTCTCTCTCCCCTTCTCTTTCTCTGCCCCCCCCCTCCTCCCNTACCCCTCCCCCCTGGTGCTGTGTGCTACCTCGTTAACTCAGCTGGCCCCTATACACGTGTGCGCTCACACACAGGAGCGTGTATATAACACAGGCAGCCTGTTCTTAATCATAATCCCAATTCAGTAGGGAGATCTGGGGAGGAAGCCGGGAGAGGAGAGGTGGCAGGTCTGGACTGCAGAGGAAAGAGTGATGGCCTATAAACCCCCTCATGATTACAGTTTGGCTCAGGGCGCGGCAGCAGTTAGGAACAATGTGTCACCGCATAAATCCTAATTGAAATGTGATGTTCTAGCAGGGGAGGGGGGGAGTGCTTGAGCCCTGTCTGATCAGCGACTCAGCTGAAGTGGGTCCAGCCTGCCAATCGCCTCCCCTGTAGTGTGCTGTCAGGATCCGCAGGCTCAAATCTGTTCTGCTTGGACAGTTTCAACGGGCATTTTCCTCTGGCTGTCTTTTGTTTCTCCCCTTTAGCAGTTTCTGAGGGGGTTTGGATTTATAAGAGGTTATTAGCGCCTAACATTGTGGAGGTGTTTTTCCAAAACCCTCATAATTTCGTACTTAGAAAAGCCACAAGAAAATACTTCATTTGGAGGTTATCTACATGCTAGTGCACTCCTAAATTACTAGTTTTAGACTTATTGGGGGAAAAATCTAAATATTGATTACTCGTGCAGCAGATGGATTTTGTCCAGTTTCCCTCCCCCAAATCGACCTGAAGCTGATTAGCAAGTAGCATATTACAGTTCACCAGTGACTAAAGCCTGATGCTTGTTTTTTGTTTTTTATTAAAAACAAAAGGGCTAGAGCCCTTTGATATGTCCCGCCAGACTTCCTGTTTCAGTAAGAATACGCCAACTCAAACTACACTTGTCAAGCAAATCCATAAATCATTATTTGTTTAGGACCTCACACAGGCTTCCAAAGACTCTATCATTTAGTTTTTTATTTCAGTCCAGTGAAATATTTGACAAATATTCATATTTTTATGCCACCCTCATCACCAGAAAAATAATTATGCATATTTGTTGGCCACCACTTTCTTCCGCTAGGCTATGAGAAGTACAACTCTATGCGTGCTGACCCCACCCTGTGTTTCCTGGAGAGGGTGGGCATGCCCGATGCCAAGGCCATCGCTGCTGAGCAGAGGGGAGCGGACATGATGGCAGATGGTGGCGAGGGGTAAGTCTGGCCCAAAATCACAGCCTCAGTGAGAGGGACTCCTCCTGTTCTCTTTCTGGTTCTTTCCCTCTTTTCTTTCGGTTCTTTGTTTTTGGTCCCATTTTGATTGCCATTCTCTTTATCTGATAGAGAGGATGAAGACCCTGAATACAAGCCACTCAGAATGACTTTTAAAGATGATCTGGATGTGAGTTTGTGAATGCTTTGCTCTTAATAATATCTGATTTAGTACTGTTTATAGATGGTTTACATAACCTTTTGTTGCATCTGCAGGATTTTACAAACTCCCCCTTGGATGATAAAGATGATGGTATTGATGGAGAGGGCGGAGAAGGTATTTCCTAGCACATTGTTATACCATCATTCTCCCATCATTCTTTAAACGTTTACTGTTCTGCTTCCCTGCCTGTGCTCATCATTGCATGTTTCTTCATGCTCAGTTCCTAGATCTGGTGAGAACGGAAAGACGGGTAATCTATACTGGCCGCCAGCCTCGGCTCTGACAGCCCGATTACGCCGCCTCATCACAGCCTATCAGCGCACTCATAAACGTGAGCAGCTAAGACAGGAAGCCATGATCAAACCTGACCGCCGTCGGCGCCGCCGCGACGACATCCTCTCTATGGTAGCGGAGGGAGGCGCTTATGTTCCAGAAGGGGCGGTGGCCGTCCTGGCAGAAGGAGGACTCTTCATGGCTAAAGGATCACCTTTTATTGCAGACAGTGCCGCCCTGCTGGCTGATGGCGCAGCCTACTTCCAAGAACG
>JAZGTI010004055.1:0-29251 GCA_036877585.1 Botia kubotai
AACAACATCCTGCTTGTATATTTGCTGAAACAACATGTTTTCTTTTTATTCTCTTTACCGTTCCGGGTCAACAGGAACTGCTTGTCTTTGGGCAGGTAGGGCTTCACCTTTGTTTCCTCCCCAGATGCCCTACAGGTGCAGAAAATATATTCTGAATGAGTTTAAAGCATGAAACAGTTACGACAGCAGAAAATATGTCAATGTCAATCTAAACACTAAAATCAGAACCAGTCAAAGGTTTGGGAACACATGACTGAATATACAATCGTACACACAGACCTTTCAGGTCCAAAGGCGTCGGTTTAAATGCTTAGTTAGTTTTACAGACAACAAAACAATGTTCATTTTTTATACTGAACTTAAAATAGAGGAGTTGAACCAGATGATGGTGAGACAGCAAGACAGCAGTCTGCCCTCATCGAGTGTGAAAAGTTATAATAATAAAGAATAAGTGGGCGTGTCCAAACTGTGGATTGTTGGTGTATTACTGGATGTGTGTGTGTGTGTTCTTGCCATTTCCATGTGGGGCAGTGATGAACCAGATGATCTCCAGCAGCAACAAACTACACAGAACAAAACACAGTTATACTTGTGTTCATATTTTTAACTCCTAATCATTCAATGAACTAAAAACGCAAAGCACTCACGCACCTCCTCTGGAGTTATGACCCCAGTTTCCTTAAACTTGGATTCCTAGCAGAGTGAAGTGAATGACATTACCATGAGGAATGCAGTTGCATGAGGGGAACATACTGGAAAGTTCTGTAACCTTTCACGGGGTGGAAAAACATTATTCCAAATGCAACAACGGAAGTGGATCAACCCAAACTAGTCACGGCGCTCCGGTAGATCAAGATCTTATTTATTATAGGGCCTACACTGTCATGCAAATAACGACAACAATAACTCTATGAAAAACACAACTGTTGTGTGAGATAATCACACTTTATATTCCCAGCGATTAAAGACTGCGGGGCACATCCCACCAGCTGTAGCGTTTTGCTGTTGATATGTATGTGATCTATACTGACAGCAGATATCAGCACAGCAGCGCATCAGTTTCTGCTGACAGGCCGACGGTCAGATGTTAAACACCTATGAAAGCTCACCACCAGAGCCGACACAGACTCAATCACGCGAACAGCTTTTACCTTCAGAACTGGCGTTAAAAACTCCGCCACCCCCAGCGCTGTGCCTTTCACCGAGTTGATCACGTTCTGCATGCTGGAAGCAATCTCTCCAAAACAGATGTACTCGCTTGTGCTCACAGTCCTGGACCTCACAAAACCACTACACGCAAACAGAGAGTGTTTCAACAATCTCACAGCATCGAGCTGAACCACATGACCTAAACCATCTGACAGTTACTTCCGCATTCCAAATATCGCGACGTTTCAAAGCCCTATTAGTCTTTTAAACAAGCACGAGATATTTACAAAACTCACGAATGTTTATGTCTGTATATGTTTATACACTCTTGCAAATACAAATACAGTTAATAAACAAAGGAATACAATATTCACTCTGGGTTTCAACAGAATATCATTTAACTGGAAAATTATACACTTCTAAATGCTTTGAAGACATTGATGAAAAATGTGATTCAACAATAAGTCAGTAAATTTATCGATATAAAAACACCACCGAGGGGGCGTGGCATAACGAACGTTTGGGAACAGTTAATTGGCTAACCGAGGTCATGTGACCGAGGCGACGTCACCTGCGGGAATCTTTAATCGTCTTTGGTGGTTCGGAAGCGCATTCAGTAATAACAAAGACCAGAAGCGAGTCGTTGTAGCGAATAAAACAGTTAACCATTACCACCACTCATACGTTAACCTGTTTAATTTCAATCTTTATACAGAGGCAAGTTGAGTGTGCTCAATCTTTTTGTATTGTAGATCTCGGGATGTCTCTAGGGGCCGGTAGTAGCACGGGTGATACAGGTGTGTGTAATTAAAACTGTGTTTTTAATATTATCCTAAAACCTGCCCGTTTATTATCTAATATGTTTGATTTTGTAAATGTTACTCTGCAGGTACAGACGTCATGTTGCTGGAGAAATGTTCTGAAGCACTGCATGTTTGAGGACCAGAAGGAACTATTTAAAGGTCAGGGCTTTTTAGTTTAAATAAACTCTCTCAGAATAATAGCCTAACAGCTAGCACATATGCTCCTAAACATTTGAATGGATTCATTACATTTAAACATTCAGACAAGCTGTAAGTGCACTTATGAATCACTATACATCAATAGATCAGTTCAGTTTTCTTATGTCTGACCTTATAATGCTTCCAAAAGATGTAAAACACAATATGGTTTATTTTTCTGTCCTGTTTTTTCAACACAGGATCATGATACTCATTTCTACAGTAACTGTTTTGTGCAAAATCTTTGTTATACTTCAGACATAAAGTTGGATATTATTTTAACATGATGTATGATCTTTTAGAATACAGCTGTCAGTTTTATTACAGAATACAGTTTTATTACATTATTTCAAGATGTAAACATTTTGTAATATTTCATGATTTATTAGCACTATTTTAACAGAAACATTTCAATGATAAATTACTCGTGTTTTATGTCATGCCCATCTTTATGAGAATAAACAGCACATTTAGCGTGTATTTTTTTTATTTGTAATTATTACAGTTGTTAGTGATGTGAGACTGACTCCAAAAGGACAGAGATTTATTTTACATAAATCACCCACCTCCTTAGCTCATGCAAAAATGCTAATTTCATTTGCATACTCATTAATGTACAAAATCTGCATCTGCAACCTGTTGAAGTATTTGTTATATTCATTATAAACACACAAGCACATAATTGCCAGATCAGCAAAATGCATTTGAATGACTTATTTTACATTGTTATGTAAGATTGTTAGTCGTAACATATTTATTATTCTGCTGGCCAGAACATTGTGTCGGTCCCCTCACTCCTCCAAATCCATCTGCAAATAGAGAGTTCAAGTATATGACTGCAGAATGACCTGCAGGGGGAGACAAAACTTCTTAAATCCACCCGAAACCATACAAATCAACCACTTTTGACCCTCATGATGTCATCAGTGCAGACCATTAGCATAGATCATTTTTTTATCCCACAAAGATACAATATAATAAATATAGAATATTATGAAAAGATAAAAATTGATCAAAAGTTAAAATGTAATTGTTTGATTTGTAATCGTGTTTATAAATGTACTGAATGCAGGACTCCATTCGGAGAAACATGACTTTGATGTATATTGTACAGAATGTTTAAGAAAGATTAGTTCACTACAACAGCGTGTTTCCTGACATCCCAAAGAAGTACAAAAAAAATGACACTAAAGAAATTCAACAGCCATTATTTGAAAGTACACAGTGAACATTTGAACAGAAGAGTATATACATTTATTATATAGATTAAAGAAGTTCTTCCAAAATGATCTCCTAAAATTTTATTTTAGGCTCTGTTGCGTTTGCATTGTGTGCAGGGGCTGTGGGTTTGATTCCCAGGAACACAGACTGATTAAATGTATAACCTGAATTTGATAAAAGGATAATCAAAGCAAAATCTGCTAAATGCATAAATGAACATTTAAAATAAACAGTCTATTTGTTGACCACATCTGTCCAAAAACCAGTAAGAGTGAAGAAGCAGACATTCTGATGTCAGATTCAGAAATGCTTCGGTGACCACATCACACCTGCTGTATGTCCTGACAGCTCTCTCTCTCCCTCACACACACACACACACACACACACACTTGCGTCTTATGAGTCTGATTTTCACCAAGCAGAATAAGAATGTAATATGGACAGAAGACTTTTCATTTCCTCACTGCTTACTACCTGTAACTGTTCATTAACATCACTGAATCAAACGTTCATTCTTTGTATCTCAGAGAAAGTCATGCTGTGAATGAAGTATGCATACATGATACATGTGACAACAGCAATGTTTCAGCAACAGTCTGTTTATGTCCCGTGACACACTGATCTGTGTCTGACAGCACAGAGGAGAGAAATATGATCTGTATCAGTGAAGATCATATGAATGATGTCACTCAGTTCCACGTCCTCACACAGGAGCTGAAATGATGACTGTGAGGTTTTGAGGCTCTTGTTTAACAGCTGTTCTCTCTTGATGTGTGTGACCCGAGGTCACTGAGAAAACAAGGTACAGTGTTGTGCTTCTGTTGCTGTCAGATATGAGGAATGACCTGATCTGTTCATCTCCATCCCTCATGACTCCTCATTCCTGAGGAGAAACTAAAAGAAACTAAGAATGAGTCTTTCCCTCAAGTAGAGACACAAACAATAACATTTTATAAGACATTCTCTTGTCTCGCCAACACTTTTATTACATTGATCTGCACTTAAGAGAGAAACACTGTTTCCTCTTGTGTTTTAACTTGTGTCTAATGTCTTGATATATAAATCAAAATTTTCCTTTTGAGAAGATATGAAATAGCAGCTTCTGATTTCCTGTACTTAAGCCACACCCACTGACTGCTCCATTGACTGTACCATTATCTCTATATTTTTTTATCCTAACTGGCACATAAACTGGCAAAATCAAGAGTTTGGCGTAACCAAAATATAATAATATATTTTATTGTCTAATAACCTAAAGTAAAACTCTTTAATATCTTCCTCCACTAATAAAACTGCACTTGTTGGTTCAAGCGTTTTAATCAAGGAGGTGTGTAATATCTGGAGAAAGCTAACCATTAGCATTAGCGTATCTTTTTTTAGATTACTTTTCATAAATAAAGATGCTTTCTGGCAGCAGCATGACCTTGTGCAGTTAATGCCTCAACCAGCAGGACTGAACTGGTTTATGCTAACAAGTGAACTTTGACCTCTTGGTTGGAAGCAAGGCAGGCTGATGAACTGAGACTGTAATTGAGACAGTCAGTCAGTATAAACATCCTAAGGCTAATAGGTATGGCATCCCTGTTTAACTGCTTCTGGATCAGCCATGCCAGTCAAATGAGTGGCATCACAAAGAGGTTCAACTGCACCAAGATCAGGCCTGGAGGAATCCTTAATAAACTGGCGCTAAATAGCAGGGGAAAGATGTGTTTTTAAACGCCGCAGAGCCATGAGGATTGTGGGGGGTTAATATTTTGAAAGTCTATCTAATTACAGTTATTTTCATGTCATGTTTCTAATGAAAAACTCAGCAGGGATCCAATAAAGAGAGTTGACGTGTCTTATTTAGTGCAGAATCAGTCAGTCTTCTTTTCTCTACAGTATTTGTGTTGTGTTCATCTAACGTTTCTAATGTTCTGTTTCCATCATCTGACTTCTGACTCCAGCTTCCCGCATAGTGCGGGCGGAGATGGAACAAATGAGGCGGCTATTTCAGTCCTCTGTAGTCAGGAAGGGTGAGATCTTCTGCATCCGTCTTTCGGAGCAGGTGAGAAATTAACTAGGGACACACGGCCGTTGTCGCTGGAAGCAAATGAAGCGATGCATAAATCATCAGGACGGACAGCTGCCCGTCAACTGCACAAAAGTCACAGTGAGCAGCTCATTAATGACATTTATAGATCTGCCGGGGGAATATGTGTGACGTGTCAGTCTGGAGATGTGCTTCCCACACACTCACACAAACATTGGATTTTATTCCACTTCAACCACCTCTCTGCCAAAAACAAGACTTATGTCAGAGTTATCACAAACAATATGATGCGTATGGAGTTATGGGGTGTTACGCAACATGTGGGGTTTTTTGTCATTTGTGAAATACTTTTGGAAAATGGGCGCACCATGTTGGGACCCTGTACTATTTTTCTTTTTGTAGGATGTGACCCTCAACACCATTTTGTTGTTTTTAACATGCCTGGTCGATAATCTTACACTGTCTATATACACACATGTTTTCTTATGCATTGACACACTGTTACATGCGCTAACAAAGAGAGAACCCATATGTAGACAGCTTGTAACAGTAAGGACTTTATTTAAATAAAACTCCCTCGAGGGGGACAAATAAAAGAACTAAACTGTAAAACGAACTCATAACCAAAACACAGAGGACAAAAAACCATTTAACAACCGCCACAAGACAGCAAACGCAAGGTCATTAAATAGGGAAGGAACTAAGGTGGGTAATGAGGAAAGGCAGGTGAAGGGAATTAACTAAAAATGGGATTAACACAGAAATAAAAAGGGGGCGGGGCCAGAGAGCACATGGCCAATGTAAACAACCAAAGGCCATGTGCTTCCACAGAGAACAAAGACCCAGAGCATGAGTCCAGATCCTGACTCCAAGAAACAAGAACCAAGACCAGGATTGAGTCAGGATCCAGACATCATGCTCTGACATAAAACACAGGGAATGTCAGGATTCTGACAAGGGAACTAGGAAAACTCAGGACAAGAATCCAGGACCCTGACACGCACATTTAGCTACAATTAAAAAATGTTTATTAAAATTGTTTTAATCTTAAATAGGATTTAAGTAGACATACAGTCAGACAGACAGACAGACAGGAGACGAGCCACATCTCATCGTTCACATTCATAAAAATACCTCCACTGATGTTTCTCCTGCTCTGTTGATGTTCTTCTTTAACTGGAGATACATTCACAGTTTGATACAACTGGATGAAAAGTGAATTCGTATGAAATCATTTGTTCCAATAGTTTGTTTCACACAACGTTCTCACACAAATTTTGTGACATTTTCAAGGATACAATGCAGGTAACAATGCATGTATTTCCATACAGCATGAAGATATCACACTCGTCTGCTGAACTGATGGAGTTGTTGGATCGCCTTATTCACAATTTCATTTTCTTTTCATCTGTCTTCATTTTATTTCAGACCTCGTTTCTGTGGCCTATTTTGGGAGCTAATTTCTCGAGGTTTTAGGAGATTATAGCTGTGAGTCTGGCAGCTTTAACCAGCAGTACTTCCTTCTAGATTAGTACCAAAACAGTATAACCAACATTAACCTGCCTGGATGAGTGGGAGCATTCTTGATTTTTAGAAGGGTCTGCAACGCTATCACTGAATCACACTCTTTGACCCTGACAAGCCAGTGCAGCGGAATAACAGTGAAGTCAAACTGTAGCTGTGTGTTACTGTGAGAAACAGGATTATTGACCATACAGCCCCACAATCTAGAGAAAGAGCTAGAAGAAGAGATCCACAAATACAGATGGCTTACCTCATGAAAATCTGAGTCGTCTACAATCTTTCAAATGCATCTCCTGCTGTTTGCATGACTCACATCATGTTCTTCTGGATCAGCCCATTAAAACTGACTCAAAGTCAGGATATGCATTAATACACAAACAACATTCCTACTGTTTCATAAACTTAAAATGTAACATAAACAGCATATGAGTGACTAAACCACTGATGTGAACATGCCCAAAGGTTTAATAAAATCTAATCTCACTTCATGTTCTGATAACAAGGACGAAGAACCATACATTTCATACATGCATTTCATACATAATATTTATGCATAATCTGTTTTACACTCTCTCCTCCTACACACACACACACACACACACATTTATATATTTATATACACACACATCAGAGTTCACATGATGGTATTTCATGGTGATATATAACAAGTATTTATTTGACTCAATAAGCATGCAAACCTCAGTTGTCATTCTGTTCAGTTTATTGGTATCTCATGATCTCACACCCTTTACAAGCTAAAGCAACACATTGCTGTAATCGCTCCTCTGTCGGATTCTTTGTGTGTTTACTATATGTACACACATTCGTTATACACACTGTTACCGTACCAGTTTCTAAAACAGAAAATACACAGAACGACTGTCGCAAAAATATGAATCACAAGCTCTGCAGTCAAACAACATTGTTCAGCCTCAGATCTTAACTGGTCGTTCTGCAGTATTATTCAGCCTCACCTGTTTGATCTGTGTCTCTCACATGAGAAAACAGAGAAGCAGGACATGAAGATATTCTACTGCTGTACACAGTCACATCTGCTGTGATGTGACAAATGAAAGCCTTAACATAAGATATGACCTCCTGAAAACATTTCAGTGGTTCATGAACGGTTCATCAGCCCTCCAGCAGAAGACCTTCTGGAGAAGATTAAGACAGTGTTCCAGCTGAGTGAAGAACGGGGCATGAGTTTAAAAACAGTCAAATTCTTCTGCTTAATTATTTCCCTATTATAACGTGTCCTTTTCATTTGTGAAGGAGTTATTCGAGTGCTTTAGAGTTTATTTAGTTACCACATTTGAAAGTTGTTTATCTGAGACTGACGGTGAGGTTCGTGCGACTGTTTCTTCATGATTTATTTGAGATAAATTAAACCTAGGGGACAGAATATTTCGACATATATTACAAAGTGCATTGTATTTTAATATGAGGGCCCCCAAATCCTCTTGGAACTGCTCATGCGAGCAGGTTCGTTTAGATCGTGTATCTGTAATCGCTGCATAATTAAGTAAAGCTTCAAAAGAAACCGTAGAGTCCATCACTGTTTAAGATCAAGTTAATCAAGGTTAAGCAGGTAAAATCACTAATTAAAAAAACCCCAAATGAGATCCTGCTCTGGTTAACACACTGGTCTTGATTTCTTAACTCCCTCCCAAGACCTCTGACACATCTGAAACACTGAATCAAGATGTGGTGAAGAGGAAGCAGGGCAGGAAGAAGATCTCACCATCTCACCACCTGACTGCTGTAGTCTTCAGTCACACCTGTTACTTCCTCTTCTGTGTTTTCTCTTTCCTCTTCCTCCTGTTGTTTAAACAGAGCTGGTTTCTGCTCCTTCATTCTCCTGCGTTGCTCTCGTCTCTTCTCTTTCACCTCCTGCCTCTCCTGCTGGTGGCAGTATTGCACCCGTCGCAAGAAAAGCTCCCGTGCATACTCGTACAGCTGTACGTCCAGCGCATTCAGCTCCTCTATGCGCCTCCGGATGGACCCCCCCACTGTTACCCCGGCCGCTCGCGTGCCGTTAATCTGAGTAAAGGCAGAGATGAAGTGCAAGCCAAACGTCCTCTCGAACAGAAACTGCGTCTTCCGCTGGTACTCGGTCAGACCGAAGAAAGCCATGCGACGCAGGTTGCGCTTGGCGCTGCTGAGGAGCAGCTCGGCGCGTCGCTCCTCGCTCATGGAAGACAGGTTGTAGCAGCCCACCAGGCTGAGATCGGCCAGCATGCGAGTCTGCCGGTTGTTGGCGAGGTTCGACGGGCAGGTCATGAACTCCTCCAGAGACACGCCGGTCCAGTCTTCACTGCTGTAACAGGCCGGCAGCTCGTCTGGAGTGGGCGGACGGCCGTCACACATGTGCAGCGCTGTCTTCCATGTGGCACCGCGCTGCACGTGCTTCCACTCGCTCAAGTAACGTGACACGGGGTCTCGCAGGAGTGTGATGTAGTAGAAGTTCCTGTGAGGAACAAACAGAGGGTCAGTGATTAGTTCTAGTTCTGTGCCAAAATACAAAAATACATGCCCCCCCCCCCCAATAAACACCCACCACTCTACTGGGCATCATATCTGGAACATCCAGACAGTTGTAAACGCTCAAATTCAGACACTTCACAGGCTTTTTGGTATTTTATAATGATTTATAATTGGAGCAGTCAGATTCGATTTTAAAGAAAAAGGCTGTTTGACTATTTTTCTGCGTAGTTACATAATATCTGCAAACAGAATAAAGAAAATCCGGCTACTATATCATATATGTAGATGCTTCCGGCTACTATATCAAATATGTAGATGCTTCTGGCTACTATATCATATATGTAGATGCTTCTGGCTACTATATCATATATGTAGGTGCTTCCGGCTAGTTTGACAGTTTATCACTGTATATTAACACATCCTATAGTTCAACATAGACAACATCTACAGGTAATAGTCAAGAAACCTGTTCCTTTAATTCTTTACAATCTAACAGAGAAAACAAGTTTCCAATATTGTGGTATTTATCACAAAATGAGAAAAACAACCCCAGTAAAACATCCACTTTCCTCCCCGGGCAATAAAATTGCTTTGCGCTCGGAATAGCGCTCGTGTCGGAGCAGAAGCGTGCTGAGATGTGGCTTGTTTATTGTCACAGAGTTCCTCATAATTTCTCTCATTTCCTCTGGCTGGGACTGTCACCTCCCACGCGAGGTGCACATTATATCCAATCTGCTCAATGAGAGAAGCGCTGCCGAGTGCGTCTGCTGACAGCTGGACATTCCTCTTCCTCTGGATTAACAGAACTCTGAAAAATAACACACATTTACATCCTAAAGAAATCTCTCCAGATATTCCGACACAACGTCACACAATTCCGGAACGGCGATGAATTTCATCCAGGAACGGACATGTGATGTCACAACTGGAATCGCTTCTGAGATCTGTTGAATGACGTCATGGTCAAATTATGGCTCAGAATGTCATACTGGGTGGCCATTATAATGCAGTGAAATCCATAATACTCCAGTATGGTAATCTGTCTAGTGTTCCACACTGACCTATTGGAGAAGCGCTGTCAAATGTTAACCTGTTCAATACAGTCAAGCCGAGCAGGGCATAATATGATAATGAAGGTCAAACTCATGATCACAGGCTGAGCAGAGTCAGTCTGATGCTGAACTGGGCATCTACAGAACATCTCACATGCTTTTCTGTAAGCAATTATAGCCAGTAGAAATTGTGATCTTAAAGTGACATAAACGAGGTACAACTTTCTAATCATTTATTTCCATGGCCTTTCAATCCACATATGTGATCCTTGGTTCATTCAAAAATAAGACGGATTATTTTTATATATATCACAATCCAATGAGTGACAAACCTAGCAGTTTTTCCTTTACACTCACAAGAGTCATATCAAACAAATAGTCTTTGGAACAGAGCGCAGAGACAAAAGTGTGTATTTAGCACACAATAACTTCAAGAGCCTGGAGAGACCGTTTTTAAACTTTCCATGTTTGCATGACCCTGGGGACCACCAGCGAGAGAGACAGAGAGAGATAGAGAGAGAGACAGAGAGAGAGACAGGATTTCTAATCTACTAAGACTCCTTAGAGGTGTGCTAATTCATCTCATGTAATTGTTTTTTAAGCGCACCTAATTAGTCAGCTCAAAGTCTATTAGCGTGGCTCAGTGGACGGCAGTCTTTATTCATTACTGATAGAGAGCAAATGAAAGCATTACTTTCTATCTCCCTGGCAGACGACCAGATGAAGGCAACACATCACCATAATGAGCATCCACTGATTTACTTCACTTTATATGACAAACATACATACATAGAGGAGAGCGGGGCTAGTTGTCTCACTTATATCAGTGAGTATTTCTCAGGGAGGGTTTATATTTGAAAAGCAATCTCCCTCTCGGCTCAAATTGTGTTGGCTACATATAAATTGAACATTACGACTATTGTTGTTCAGGAAGAAGTTGCAGTTCATTTAACACAATGACCTTTTCTGACAACGTGCCCCAATAGCGAGTCATGTTGTCACGGTTTGGGGTAAACCGCCACAAATGGAACCTGACACTAAACACTAATGCAGGCGTTTCGGCTACATTTAAACTCTCAGGGGTTACGGAAAACAATCTGCGCTAATACAAATGTGACATCTTGGCCCTGCTTAACATTTTTGATAAATGCTCCTGACAACACAACATCATTTTGTAGCTGGAGAGCTCCAGTCCCCATTCACTTCCATTATATGATAAAGAACAGCGACTACGTTCCTTCACATTTCTCCTTTTGTGTTCGGTGAGAGAAAGCATTCATGTATTTGACAACAGAATTTCATCAGCTTTTCCTTTAATATATTTTCAATTCATTTACTTCTTTCAAAGGATTTTCATACATTTGTGTTTGGGCAAAGTGATGTCATGAAAACCGGATGACAGCTAACCTGACAACATAACGAACAACATAATGAATCACATTTAATTCAAAGACTGTTTTTCTTCAACGTTCCATTGATATGGAGAGACGCAGGGGTCACCACTGACTGACAGCTTATAATTCTGAGTGATCTGAAACTGAAAGGCAGAGCAAAAATTCGAAGTCCATTAGTTTGGCAGGATGTGAGTTAGTGCTTTAATGCGAGAAGGTGATCTGGTTAGTGGGAAGAAGGTCTTTATATGTGTGTGGAACAGCAGGCACATCACAGCACTTAAATAACCAGAAGAAGAGTGAGGGATAATGTGTCTCTGCTTCTAATATGAGACAGATTGAGTTACTGCAGTTTGCCGTGTGCTGGAATGCTGGTTACACCTTTGCAACACCTTTCACACACACAAACTGATCCTCTTCAATTTAACATCAAATCACAAGAGATTTTGTCACTTTTAATACCACATAAATGAATGAATAGCATGAAGGTCAGTGGGTTCCAAAAAATGTGCTTCTTAATGTCATAGAGGAACCATTTTTGGCTAGATGGTTCCATAAAGAAACTTCAGCATCCATGGAACCCTGTTGTGTTTCACAAAAGGTTCTTCAAGAGTATAAAAGACTATGATAAAGTAAGAAAGAAATGATTCTTTTAAGAACATTTGACTGAATGGTTCTTTGGGGAACCAAATATGGTTCTATTATGACATTGGTGTGAATGTTGTATTGTTTTTTAGAACATGAAGCTGGTTCTGATTGAGAACCTGTTCCAAATTCCTAACCCCAAAGGCAAGAGTCAAATGCTTCATAATCCTGGAAGGCTACAGATATGCAAACTGAAACTTTGAATAAATATTTTGTACTGTTGTAATCTTCATCGTTTCCTGCTGATGTCATTGCATGGGGACAGCTGTCATTCTGCAGTTAAATATAACAGTGTTACCTAACTCACCGCACACAGCGTCTCTGATATATCTGTATCAGCATGATTCATATGACAAATAATGTAACAGAAGAACCACATGAAGGCCTGAGTTTCAGTATGATTTATTTCTGATTGTCACAAAATATCACTTGTGTCTGCTGTTTAAAAATCACAACAATCACAGTTTTGGCTGGAGAACAACAGTGTGATGAACAGAAACGTCTTACTAGTCTCAACCTGTTTTACTTTTGTAATCTGATGGATTTCCATGTGAGAAGATATTCAGTGAGGTAATGCAGTTCAGGGCTCGATTGACTCTAACAGGAATTGATCAGACTGCAAAAGTTGGCATTACGAACCAGAAGGGAGCCTGGTGATTGGAGGGGAGGATAGGTCAATTTGTATTTCATGTTTATGTTAAATATAAATAAAATGATTATACAAAGTAGTAATCTTAAAATACTTTAAACTAACAGCTGGGTTTTGATCACTATTTGTTAAATAGCACAACGTTCTTGGATGTGGAACTGAAAAAAAAATATACAAACGCTTTTTTATACAAACTATTTCCTCTTGAGAAGCGATTTATCACAAACAGTCAGTTGACCTAATCAGCTTTTCACCTCAGTCAGAAGCGCATCGATCACAGTGAGTGTCGGCTAAACTCGATGCTTTGTGTCCGCCTTGGATCAGGAGCGGAGCATCAAAGAGGAAATGAAACCCGTGGAATCGATACCTGCCAAAACAATTTTCTTTCATTGACATTAGAGGCCGAGGCATAATTAAAGAGCGCTTTCAGTATGCTTACGTTAGCACAGTTTCAACATTGCCTTCATTAACATGAAGCACCGCTGAGAAACTCTGAGACATGTTGAAGAAGACGAGCACAGTTCACATCAGGACAGCTTTCACAAACATCTGCTGTAGAGCTTCATGCTCGGCTGGGTTAATATTAACCGATGGTTTCAAATCTTCTGTTTGACTAAGCTCAGTGTTTGCTTGAATGAAAAGCAGTTTAACAGCTTATTTAAACAGCTCTGATAAAGGACCTCAGAGCTGAGGGTCCGCTTTCATGCTGTTTTATTATTTCATGGTTTTTTCATTTAAAGTTTTTGCTTTTACCAAACACAGTAATTCACTCACTCAGAGACCCTTAGAATTAAACAAGAGACGTTGAGGTTTAGTAAAGAAGCCAAATCACAATGAAAGTATAAAGTCAATGTGGTTCATACAACTCCTGTGTTACTACAGTAAATTCCTCTGAATATTCAGTATGTTTTCTGAAGATATATTTTCTTAAGTTTTCTGAAGACATATGCGAGGAACAGATTTCACTTTGAGAACAAGCTGCCTTTTGGAATCTGATCTTTACAATGAACTCAATGATGTGCTTCACAAATCCAGTCTGACTTATCTGATTTAGATTTGACCTGTTTCTCCTATAAAATTATCATAATGCTTCAGAAAACTTTTTAATTAGTTTATATCTCTGTTTTTTTTTAGTTTGTCCTTTCACTTTAGCTTTTGTTCTATTTTATTTAATTAGTGTCAGATTTATAAAAATGTATTGTAGTTTAGTTAATTTTTGTTCCAAATGATGTACATTTCAGTTTCAGTTAACAGAATGTTTCCACAGTTTTATAACAATGATTGTATGAACCACTTTCCTCACATAATACTTTAATGGCACTTTTCTGGCCCTTTAGTCTTAACGCTTCAGTCCCTATTTGTTCACAGAGCAATGCGACACGAGGATATGTAAATAATGACAAAACTGTTCCTTTCTTCACGATAATGCAGTAAATGGTTCTGCCTGACAGCATCACTAATCGTTCTAACTGGGCTGTTTTCAGCATTTTCACTAGCGCAGCATATTCAGAACGTGCACATTACTTTCAATTGTGTTTTCAATTAGGTAAAGCAGGCGGCAGGTTTTGCAGTCCTCAGGCATGCTGTGGCTCTTGTCATGTCATCAATTGCAGAGGCTGTGGCAGGAACAGCTTGCCATTTCCATACACACAGCAAAGCACCAACGGGCTGTTTGTGTCTGGATTTGCTGACTCATCGTCCGCTCACTGCAGTTAGCGTCGCTGCTCCGAGCTTTTAGACAAATGAGACTGAGTGTGAATGAAGACAAATATATAAGGAAGAAAATCAGAGCCATTGAGAATTCATCCAAAATGTACTCAATGCCCTTAAGAATCAGTAAGGAAAATGTTACGCTCAAACAATAGATTGATGTTTTAAACTGCCTCAGCAAGTCAAGAAGTACTAAATTACAGTATATACAGTGTACACTGTGTTTACACTTGCTTGTAGAAAAATGTGCCTACAAATGACTTATGTACGTTTTTCATGGCATTAATTAGTAAATAACAATAATCAAAGTCCATGTTAACAGATTTTCTGCTTTTGGGATATATTGAGTCTATTTTTACACACACACACACTGTCTCATCATCCTGTCAACAACTGCTTCTCATGTAATTACTGTTGTTTACTTCTTCCTGTGTCAAAAACATCACATATCAAAAGCCTGTTTTCATTTCTGTTACGCATCAGCCAAATCTAAGATCAGTTTCCACGACACGCATACTCATTGTTGCTGCTTAGAGACAAGATTGTGATTGTTAATTGCTGGTTTGTAAATCAAACTTGTCGTCAGCAGCAGTTTCAAGCAGTTTTTAATTTTGGTTTAACCCTGTAATAAAGTGACATTTCTTTAAAAATAATGGTTTGACCTTTTATGACATACTTAGAACGACCCCATAACCCTGTTTAATGGCCCATTATCCTGCTGTTTCTACATGATGTTTATATGTTATTGCAGCCTGATGATTTATTTCTGTTCACACAGAGTTACACCTCTTATAGAGGCCGCCGTAAGTGCACACAGTATAAATGGGTTTAGTACAATAAGAGGCTAAAGGCAGGATTCCTGCAGCTTCTCCTGCTATGTGTGTCAAACACAATCTGATAACAGGCAACCAATGAGGGAACAAGACTAGCTGAGGAAGAAAACGTGCTTACATCCATGCTAATATAATTGAGAACGAGAAGATAAGGCAAGTTCACTCATTTAGCTCATTTAGGCAACAAAAGACTTTGATGGGGGAGCATTTTACTTTGATCTCTTATCTTAAGCTGTCAGCCCATGTGAGAAATATGAGCTTTAGTTCCCTTTTCTAATGTGGGTTCCACCAGTGGAATTGTATTGAAAGTTTCTATGATGCTGATATGTGTTTATCAGCCTGATCTTATGAGAAAACAAAGCTGTTTTGCAAGGTGACGAGTGAGTATGAACTCGTACCATCTCGCATGAACTTGTACTTGTGAATCATATAAAAACAGATGGACTAGATTACTGGAGTATTATGAATAAACAAGCATGAAGTTTGACCCCTAAAACCGACAGCTGAATGTGATGACAGAACGTCAGAAACCACACAAATGAGATTCAAGTAAATTAGTCACCAGTTCAGTGAAACATTTAGTCACAAATTGCCATGAGATTGCGTCGAGGTTTCTGTCTGTCTGGAGTTTGACAGATCATGGTGAGTTTGAGCTGGCAACAGTTACATAATGGTTCCTCCAAAACTTCTGTAGGAACATCTAGGTCAACTGTTCCTTAAACTGCAAGTCATTGATCAGTGCAGCTCAAGTTTGTAGAAACAAAAAAGTGAAAATCAATTTTTAAACAGTTCTCTGGGATCTTAAAGCAGAAACATAGATGAATGCACCCGACTGATCTGCGTTCACAACATACAATTGTGAATGGCTATAAAACATATTCTCACACAGTCATCTCCCTCGCTCTCTTCAGCTGTCCCCCAGTCACTCGTCCACACACACACAAAACTGTGTCTCACTGTCTCTCTGATAAAGAGGTCGACAAATGAAGTGATTTCTCAGGGCAGATGGCAGCTGGTTGGCACAGGCTTTCAGACTGACACTATAAAAGCTGCACAAAGATGCTGACAGTCTCACTGTTCCCCGATCTGATCTGTGATACTATTAGAAAAACAAGACGCAACTAAAGCCTCAGTCAATTCCAGTGTCAGAGATTCATGCTCCGCCTGCCACTGACACGAGCTACACGCATCAGACCCTCTTCACAAGAGGCAATGAGCTCAGTATTATATTCAATGATATCATGATATGTGATAACAGAGTCATAAAAACTGAATAGGTTTACAATAAACTAGCCTCGGTTTTGTGCTATAAAACTGTACATTAAAACGGAGGAAAACACTTGAAATGTGTTTGAAAGAGAGATTTTGCAGATGATTTGTGATATTAGGAGTTGTTTTCAGATAATACATCTTTCCTTTCTCATGTTTTTATGCATAAATATAGCAACAATTACTGAGGTTTAGTCATAAAATAAAAAACATCTTCACAATTTGTCTTGCAAAGTGAATGTTACTAAAAATGTTTTGTTTATCTTTTTTTAATCATTTGACTGTCTTTATAACGGCAAAGCAGCCACTACTTGGAGCAAAACTAGTCAACTGTGTGTATAATGAAGTGTGTGTGGGGAGGAGAGAGAAAGTGAGAGAGAGAAATACACAAGACTGGGTAATACACACATATCAGTTTCACTGCAGCCAGTACAGTGCGGCTCATTGCTGATCCCAGACCAGAGCTGAGTCTATTCTTGGAATACGATGGAGACCCCAGGGGATGAGAGACTGGAAACTGAGTAAAAGGAGAATTTAACAAAGGGAGTGAGAGAGGCAGTGTGTGTGTGTGTGTGTGTGTGTGTGTGTGTTCATGCATAAATCTCTTCTGGCTTTGCATACTGAAGGACTCTGAAACTAGATAGCACTTAAAAACTCTAGCATCAAACCCCAAAGGCTTGTGGAGCAGATTCAACTCAGTTCTGCATACTGCACTCTCTGTATTTCTCTCCTGCATCATCTCTTAAATTGATGGGTGACACAGAACAGAGTGTCTTTATAGTATATAATAACCTGTTTTCGAGTGTGTGAATATTGTCTCATCAGGACAACATTTGTTTAGGCTGGTTAATTTTTGCCGTGCTCAACCTGCTCCAGGCTGCCAGGACTCATAACCCAGAGTTACAGTGCCTTCTAAAATAGGCCAGGGTTAATATTGGGGTCATATTAAGACAGAGATTTTTCCCTAAATCTGGATGGTAATCTCTCATCCAGATGATAAGATTGCTGCTCTCGCTTGCACTAATCTTCTGGAAGGAATCTGAAGATTACAGACGTCTCAGGAATACCTTTGCTGGGAATGTTTGCGGCATGTCTGATTGGTGTCTGATCACAACATGGGATTAAACACGAGTTTGAGATGTAGAACATCACACGAGTGGAGGGAAGGGGTGGAGAGAGAGTAAGGGCCTATTAGCATTATAGTGCAGTTTGGCTAAACAATCCAAATAACTGATAATACTGTTCTGTGGACGAGGGCTTTTCAGACATGAGAGATAGAATAAAAATGACAGCCATGGTAAAACATGGGAAACATTTGGTACCAAAGGGGTGTGCTCTAAAATAGAATGTAAACTCAGATTATGCAAATGCAACACACACATTTTGAAGTGCATTATTTGGCACTTTTGAAATGCATGACTAATACTAGTCAAATAATTCGGTCACAGAACCTCTGTGGTTCTCCCACAGGTGTGTTCACAAAGCCATAAATGCAAAAATAAACGAATAACGCAAACCGCAGTAAAAGTCTGAAATATTCCAGAAGCATCCAGATGAATAGGCGACACAAACAGAGCGCATTTATATTGTGAGAATGGCAAGCAGCTGATATGAAGGATTGTTATTCTGTCAGTGCCCATGGGATGTGCTGAGCTCCTTCATGCATTGCTAATGTAATACTTGTAGTGCTCTACTCCCTACATACTTCACGCCTACCCTATGCATACTAACATATGAGGGTCTGGCCCCTCCTGCACCTCACAGGTCCAGATCACACTTCCTGCAGTCCTGCAGCTTTGCCCACCACACACACATCTCAGATGGCAACATAATAAGACATGATCACAGGGAAAGTGCCCTGGAGAAGCGCGTGGCTTCACACGGTAACCCAATAAAACGCTATTACTGTACTTTAAGTTCTCAGAGATACCTCTCCCTCATGTCGTTTCATCTTCACCCTCTGGAACGCCAGAGTGCCGCCTGACGAGGCGTCGCCGGCGGACGGAGGATTTAGACGATGAGAGGATCGGGGTGGGTGGGGGATTAATAAGCTGAAACGTGGCAGCAGATGGGAGATTTTTCACTATTGTCTGCGCGATGCAACATGATCGTGTAAAAGAAACCGCTTC
This sequence comes from Botia kubotai, assembly GCA_036877585.1. Lineage (NCBI taxonomy): Eukaryota > Metazoa > Chordata > Actinopteri > Cypriniformes > Botiidae > Botia > Botia kubotai. The sequence goes on from JAZGTI010004055.1 coordinate 19,090, forward strand.
TATTGTTGCATGTGGCAAAGTGAGACGCTGCGGCAGAGAGCAGGCAGCGTTCTGTTGCGTCCTGCACTGCGCGTCGCAACACTTGAGATTGCAATAAAGGGGCAGCTTTTGCATCATTCTTGGACCATGTTGTCAAACTAGTAAACAAAAAGTCAACAAGTCAGAAAAATACAGCAGTTTTGCATCGATTACAGCGTTTTATAATGTTAGTCTCACGCAGGAAAGATCCTGGTCAATTTCAGGTATCTTATCAGGGTGCAACAGATTGTAACGCATTAATCTGGTATTCTTGCACATAAACATGATGATACAGTGCACAAGCCCTTTGCTCCAGCTCAACACCTCTGACTCACTCAGCGAAGAGTATCGATTTATCTTCAGCACAGGATCATAAACATTTAGAGACACTTAGAGAATCTCCACAAGGCCAATTGGAATGATAAAGAGATTCAGGAGGACAGAGACGAGGGTCAGAAGAAAATTCACATCACTAAAGCCAAGCATTTGGGAGAATGCGTGCATGCCCCTTTTATGATATCTTGCAAATTATTATTAATATGCCACAGCCCACTAAATTTAACGCCACAGAGAAGAGCTGGTAACGCGAAACCTGACAGTCTGCCTATCAAGATCAATCGAGATGAAATGATTGTGTAATCACTCGGATATTCTGTAATATCTCCTGGAATTTCTTGGATCATTAAGTACAATCATACAGAAGGCATTTAGTTCCTTCCAGCCCCACTGAGAGCAGCTTTTTATGTCTACATCTCTGCAGTAAGCAGCAGAGCAACATATTCACAGCTGTCTCAAGCTGTCACACACACACACAAACACACATAATCAAAACTGCATGACTCAGAGTGTCCCACAGCAGGCAGCTGATGTTTACTGATGTACGGCAGTTTCAGAGACAGTAAAAACACTCAAAACTCGTGATTCTGGCAAACCTCTCAAGTCTTGAGAAAAATTAAAGTCAGTTTTTTGTATCTCTAAAGATTTTCCACTAACATGATGCACAGTAAACGGCAGCAAATTATAAAAACGTTATTTAAAGGCGAATATAGTCTATGCATTGCTATATAATTAATATACAAATTAAATGGCATAATACACTGAATGAACGCGAGCTACTGAATTCATTATGACGTACTGAAATTTATCACTGAGTGTCAAAATACAAATACTTTTATTGGGTTTGAATACTTAATGTTTTGAGTTCTTAAACGCTCACCGTCGGTTCAAAGGCGCGTCTTTCTTCTGTTTTCTGTTCATCACGGCAGGGACACAGTTCGTCAGCTCGGTCCAGTCCGCGTGCAACCCGCAGCTCCAGCCGGTGGAGAAGCGCGAGAAGAGCCACGACTCCGCTCTACCGGGCCGGTGACACGTGCACTTCTTCTGGCCGGAGCGGCAGTCGCACGGGCGCTCCAGGTGAATGTTGCGCACCAGGTGTCTCCCGAACGTGGTTCCTCCGGTCTTCTGGATGTGGAGGAACACGATCACGTCATTCCCCTTGATGTCAAAATCCACGTGGCGCTGGAGATCCTCGCGCGTGAAGTTGAATTTGGACTGGGTTTGGAACGCGCAGTTCCCGTCCGGATCCGGAGACGCTCTCTTGACGTCCGCTGGATATTTGGAGAACGGGAAACTCTCTCCGTTTCCGAACCGACAAGACGCGCTTCCCGCGGGACAGATATACTGATAGCCGATCGTGACAAATAAAACGGTCAAAACGGGAACTAAAATGAGTTTGTTGGATTTATCATCCATTGCAAGAACAAGGAGCCGGAAGATCACGCCATGGGTGATGCTCCAGTCCTTGTATGAGTTCTCCGGGTGCTTTATAGATGATGCGCGCAGGGAAAGTGCAGCTCTAAAAGCGGTATATCTCCACACCGTTTTGCTAAATCATAGGAACCGCCATGTAAAGGTTAATTGGACCATCGGACTGTGAAGTGAAGGGATAAACACGCTTTACGTTTTCTCATTGTACTACACTTGCAAACGATGCAAGCTCATAACGTCATCTGAACGCAGCTGCTCCAGGGGTTTACATGCATCTGTCTGATACATCGCTGTCCGTCTCTGGAAATCCATGTGTAGTCAAATTCCCGAATATTTCAGCGCTTGTCATACATGCTTACCGTCCTCCCCGACAGGTTGTAATGTGGGGTTTGCAGAAAGTCCATCATAAACACATCAAGATTCCGGAGCGCTCCTGCTCGCTTCCCGTTTACTGAATTGTTGCACTGGTTTGTGAATCCTGGTTTCTAAAAGACGAGCTTAAAGAAACGTGCAACTTGCTTATTGTCGAGCGTCTCTCACTCTCTCTCTCTCTCTCTCTCTCTCTCACACACACACACACACACTCACACCGAGAGAGAGAGGGAACACACACACACACACACTCACACCGAGAGAGAGAGAGATACCCCCAAAAGCCATTGAGAAAAAACAGTCTGGCCATTATTTAAAACACCCACTTATACGACAGAATAACAGCACTATCCTGACATGGCGAACAATTACTAAACCATTTAATACTGACTAAATTACCGCCCTAAATTGCTCAAACTGAGCGGTCACTAATATATGTAGAGTCTGCACACCCTTTAAAAAATAAAAATGAGGTCAGTTGATATACATTAAATTATCTTAATGTTGTAGATTTATGTTGGTAATGAGAATCAAGTTAATTATCACATATGTTTAAGAACAGGCTTGTTTTTGATTGTCATTTATTGGCGATTAAATGATTTCAAGTTTACTGGCCTCAATCAAAAACTCTGGTTATCTTTCAAAGTCTGATAAAACTAACCTGGTAAATGTTAGTAAATCAAGTACGAGTTTCATCTGTAAAAGAGCTCAATGTATTAACCCAGTACTCGAGTAAACAGACTGTTTATATCCTGTAGGACTAAGGTGCCCTTTCTCTCAGACGTTAAAGTCAGCCAATCAGATTAAAGCTTGCCAAATCCAGAAAGAACTTTCCAGTTTTATCTTCAAACAACAGACAGTCAGAGACTTCAAGACCAGAAAAAAAAAAATATTTTCGTGAAAAGGAGGGGGCTGGAGAGGGCTTGGGCGTTCAGCGCCGCTGTACCATAAAAATAACAAATTAAAAATGATATTGGTATTACTGCAAGATGATCAAGGAAACGCAAAACGAAAAGGACGCCAATGATGCAATCATCTATTCATCCACAATATTTTTATTTTAAAAATGATTCAGAAACCTCAGCGCAGAACTGAGACGATTATTTTGAGGCACTAATCTGGCAGAGTTTCAGCACCACGGACAGCTCAAGAGAAAAGCCAGTTCATTTCCCACGCCATCAAATCAATATTGAAGTACAGCCCTTATCAGTCATTCAACACAGAATCCTAGATTATCATCTGAGCTAGCAGAGATTTAGAAATGACACAATACAATCATTCAGATTGACTTTTGATGAACTTACCAACAGTTTTTCTTTCTTACACGTGTTCCTTAAACCATTTCAATGGAGGGATACAGTATGGAAAGTTATTTTTTCTGTCTATCTTCTTCCTAAAAGACTAACTATCACTAATAGAACCGAGTAAAAACACGGTTAAAATATTTCAATATTATGTTGAATGCAGACCAGTTACAGAACCAGATTCACTCCAGTTTCCAGTTTCCTTTTCTTGTAGCCAGTTGTAAATAAGAACAGGTATTTAGTTCTTAACCTTTCCAATAAGGCATAATCCTGTTTCAGGCAAATAATCAGATTCCTATACACAGATTCCTATCTCATTTCTATCAGGATGAATTAAGATGCATCCTGTTATGACAGGTTCCAGACTGTTAAAGAGTGTGTGCTTGTGTAGAATTAAAGAGCATCTATCTTCAGAATGATAAACATGCCATAAACACACACAGGCACTTATCTTTCTGTTGAGTGTATTTACATACATTAGTCATCAAGCACCACAGACGCCTTGACAACAAGATGGGTGAAATGATTCTGTTTTTGAAGATGCACGACACAGTCTGGCTGCTGTTAAAGGTTTGATGCTTTAAGTGTCACAGCTATCGGTCTTCTGATGTTACAAGACTGCATTTTTAAAACTGAGACCTGAACTACTGGAATCATTCGCCCTGGATGACCTGCTATAACTACAGACAGATTTGTTACCAAGGACAGAGAGATGTAGAAACCTCAGGAAGATGAAGAAAGTAGACATCTTTTTATTAAAATGGATTTCATAATTATCTTTTGAACTGACAACCAAAAAACGTTACAGCAAGACTACCTCACACATTTGTGGAAGAAAGTTTACTTACAAATTTGCTTGGGTCAATCATTGGGATTAACCCAATTTACAATGGGTTAATCATTGAGACCGAACTGATATTATAACACAGAATAATAATCGTCAGGAACCGAAGAAGCAGTTTTTCTCACCGTCCGCACGGCCCAAGAGCAGCACCCAGAAAACATGTAGGCCTGCGGCTGTAAGAGAAATCCATACAGGACTTTGATGAATGTAGGAGACTCAGTCCTGCATTCTCCTGACTGAGAGCTAATCACTGTTCCTGTCCTGTTTGCACAGAGAGAGAGAGAGAGAAGGCAGAGACTGGCGAGATAAGACTCTGTATACATAAGCGTGATGTTTTCCTCGTTGCTTTGATTATGTGCTTTGATAATGTAGTCTATTAGACTCCCCAGGGGCTCTCAGAGAAAGCGATTGAAAAAGTGTGTGTGTGTGTGCGGGTTTGCTGACTTACTGCAAAAGTCCAGCACTTAACGCCCCACTGCCCTCGCTGCTTTTAAGGATTATAACCTTGTTTACTGTGACGTGCACTTCCCTAGATTTGCTTGTATGAGGTTACTGTAGTTACTGTAGTTACTGTAGTTACTGTAGTTAATGTAGTTACTGTAGTTAACAGGGATTTTGCAGATTCTCAAAAGTGTGTCAGAGTAAATGAGAACTTTCCATCACATGAATTCTCAGAAGTTTTACTCAGAACTGCGTCTAAAGTTTTTGAGAGTATGCAAAAGTGCAACACATAATTCACTCTATGTGGGTCATTTTAAAAACTTTCGGCTTCTCTTTTTCTCTGACAGTCTGAGTAGGATCATACACTCTCATGTCTGTTGCTGAGGAGCAATGAAATAGTTTGCCCGCTTCGACTAATGCACCATGATGCTCTCCACTCTGCTGTGATTTTTACGACGCTATTGGCCAAGATGAGGAATGGTTCACCAGAGATCACTGAGTCAGCGTCTCTCACTCTTGCAGATGTACAGCTGAGAGGGCGGGCTTGAGATTCTGAAGAAATCATCTTGCTGGGCTTGGGGGTGTGTGAATATCTGCAACTTCCTTTAACATCAGTCTGACGGCCCACTCAGAGGTTTAGCAGTCACCTTTAGAAATGTATGTTCATTGTTCCCTTTACATTTGACTTTCTTGCTGGAAAAAATACCACTTCTTTTTCAAATTATTTTATACCCTGAAACCCAAAATTTGGCAGTGAGAGTAACAGAAACCTTCACACCTCTCAAATAAACAAAAATTTTAGATTTTTTAAGAAAGAAGAAAACTTGTGTTTTGGGTTACTATGGGGTTGCTATGTGGACGCTAATGTGTTCTAAGTGGTTTTTAACACAGTTGCAATCCATTGGTTAGAGTGTTCCGGGTGGTTGCTAGGTTGTTGCTAGGGTGAGTTATTGCTAAATTATCTTAATTAAGAATTAAGGTGGTTCTTGTTAATAATCCATGACAGCGTTTCTGATTTTTCTGTCATAAACATTTGGCAACCGACATTTCTCATTTATGTTGTAAATGTAAAGAGTGATTAATTAGAAAAGTAAAAGTGCACCAATCTCTGTATAACTCTTGTTCTGTGTTTTCAACACACAAATGAACAGTATTTTTAAAGAACTCCAGGGAGAAAGGACCTGTGAGAACCTTTCTCACCCGGTAGAAAACTTCAACTAAGAATCGTCTTCCATGCTTTCTAAAGACTCACTGCCCACGTCTATTGTAACTCATGCAAAAATTCTGCAAACATTCCTGGAATGAATAAAGCACAAGAAAAACAAGCAGCACACAGTTTTAACATGGCTGGCTGAATCCTGCTGAACCATGTTCTGTGAGGCAGGTGTAATACAGTGACTGATTGCTGTGTGTAAGCTTGACAAAGATCAGTGCTGACTTGTGAATTGTGCTGCAGATCCTATAAGCCATAACCTGACCTTCTGAATGATTTTTTGTGAGGGCACTGTGGGGCGATTGTAAGATTTTAGTCTTGGGGGGCTCAGCTCCTGTTTGAACTGATGTGGCTCAGATTTGGCCCAGTTAAACTGAAACTGCACCTGTTTGTCAGTATATGTGTCGTGGTGGAGACTCCAGCCACATCTCCACCGCACCACCAGAGGAACCCTTACCGGAATACTGACCGGAACTCTTCTCGGACTACATTTCCCATGATGCACCTACCTGGAGCCTGATTACTTCCTGGTTGCCACCTGATCCATATCGCCATCCTCCATAAAAAAACGTACAATCGCATTCTGTCTTTGTGAAGTCTTGATTTGCCTCTAGCATCAATTCTGAGCGTTTATCCCTGTTTATTCATTGTTGTTTTTTGTGTATGAGCCGGATTGTTTAACGTTACTGATTGTTTGCTGCCTGCCCTCTTGTTTGGATTGGCTTTTCGCTCTTTGATTGTTTGCTACCTGCCTCGACCTTGTGCTGTGTTATCGCTATTGATTGTTTGCTGCCTGCCCTGACCCACAAACGTTTAACCACTGCTCTTTGTTTTTGCTCTCACTGTGTGTGTTTGCTGTTAACTATTGTGCCTGTCAACCATTCTGATACATTATACTGCAGATGGATCCAACTCAGTCTGACTCTTCGTTACAATATGTATATTAATAACTGAGGCATATTGAATTTCATTTTAATGTGTGATTTCATTCAAATAGGAAGTGTTAGGATGAGAGACGGAGACATCCAGGTCTGCCACTGACTAGGGATGAATGTTACTTAATGTATTGAGCTTTGAAATACTAGTTAGGGGATAATTCATACTGAAATACTCTAGTTTTATTCATATCATTTTTACATGATTTTAAAAACATTATTGAAAAATTCCAAATGCTTTCTGTTATTTGGACAGACAAAAAGAAAATCACTTATACTTACTGCCTCAGTTCTCTTTACGTGCATGTAGACATCTCTCTCTCTCTCTCTTTTCCCCTCTCTGGCTCGCATGAGTGTGTGTGTGTGTGAGAGAAGGAGAGAGAGAGAGAGAGAGAGAGAGAGAGGGTGAGCACTATCAGCTCTGACAGTGTGGTGCTTGACTTTACTCTTTTTAAATGGTGTTTAGATAAAGCATTAAAAAAACACACACAGAGTGAAAAGCTGCCACTCACCTATAGACCCAAATATAATACACTCTATTGCTGAGAAAACTGAGTTAAATTAAATCCTTTGTACTGCAGGATAACTCTGAATAGGACGTTGGCACTGGGCCGCTGTCGCATGGGTTTGTCCCTGGCTTTGCTCTATGTCTCTCTCAGATTCTGTGCCCCCTTCCAGTGTCACAGAATTAGCTTTCCGCCACCGCTGGCCTGGTTTTGTGCCAGTTCCAACCCCTCTAGTGGGCTTGGCATGTCATTAAAGCACTCTCGCCCAGCATGCTCAACTGCCATGGCACTAAGCCGGAACTCGGTTGGGCCAGAGTCCTGTAGCCGCCCTGCTCCTTGGACCCACGATGCCAGACATGGAGCAGATCATCTGAAGCAGCTCAGATGTGCAGGAAATGGAGTCAGTTTTATACTTGAATGAACAAAGTAATGTAAACATTTTAATTTCGCATCGTGAGAATCCACAATGATGGAATATCAACAAGCCCTTGTGCTTGAACTAATTTTGAACGCTTGGGTCATGCATTGAGGAGCTTTGGAAAAGTGTACTAGGATTGTTGTGACCTAATTAAACGTCAGCTTTAAATATGAAATAACACGAACACAAATATTTAAATAAAAAAAAATGAAATAACTGTTATCCTGTAAGCTGTTATTTTGTAGTTTCCCCTCATCTGCCTCTTGTTAGTCTGATTAGCATCTGTGTATTGAAGTCCTCTCGTTTCAGTGTTTCATGTTAGTGCGTGTGTTTTTTTGTGTAATGGTAACTGTGTGAGTCTTTGCTTCTTATTTATGCTATTAAAGTGTACACAGATCCTAACTTTGTTATCTGAAGACTCAGTTTATGACAATGCAGATTCATGGCTCACTTTTGTTGAGTAGATATAAAGAGATATTTTTTTTAAGTTTTATTATTATAGTTTTGAACCAGGCAAGAATCTCTTGCACATGCCTGTGGTATAATTGTTGCAGTAATATTAGTGGAGTGTTGTATGTGTGCGCTCTGTCCCCCTGGGTCAGTCAGTCATACTGCAGTTCAATCTGATGTGTAATGTGCCACAAGCATTTTGAAATTACTTTTATAGTCTTTTAAAATACACATTTCTATTTGCTGGCATATTTTCTGCAGATGGAGAATTGGTGTAAATTCTCTATAGTTCTGGTTCTTCACACTTAAGGTTCCTCATAAAATTCATTTTATGCTTTCATAGTTTTTCATAGTTCAGAGTTTTTGCTCCGGCTGGATAATTTTGTCTGCCAGTTAGTATTTGTTATTTAAAAAAATTCTGTTAGCCCATTTATGTCAAAGAAACCTCTATGCTAAAATAACAGAAAACAAAACGTAGCCTAACAACATGTCAAGCCTGTATAATCACGTCTAAATTTGTGCTACTTTGAATAAGAAGCAGACTGTCAAACTCTGCTATGAGCCCTTATTTTGTCTCATGAATGTTTGTACAGGGTGTCTGTGAGTGTACAGAAGTTTTAGAAGATTACAAAGCTTCAGCAGGCGAGGTGAGGAGACAGACGCTTGAGCATGAATCATTATCTGTGGAAACACATCAGGTTTCTCTCCTGAGGGAGTTCTTCAGAGAGAAACCTTCTCACTGAGTTCAGGCACACATTTCTGAGCTTTTTGGGGTTGTCTCTTTGAAAACGAGACAGCTTGTTATAACAGCATCGCCTAGGTAACTTCAGCAGACAGCCGCACATCAAAGACTCAATGCTCAAATGCTCAATTACTGAAGAAACACTCAGAGTTACAATATTTAAAGTGTTGAAATTTCCCTGTAGGTGACATATGTGAACCCTGAACATTTGGAAAGCAAGCAGGTGTTTATCAAAATAATATACATCGGTCTACTGTGTAAGACTTCATGTTTTTTTCGCTCTACTCTATCTGCCATTGAAATGCTCAGTGATGTATTCTTTACACATATCTGTACACACAACGTTTGTTAAAGACAGAAACAGTTGTTGTTTTGACAATGACCAAACCCACTGTTAGTATGTGTTCTGCTGATAAAGAACCTTATCGAGGTTCTGCATGAGGAGCGTAACCTGCAGTACCTAACACAAAATACAAACTGTGTCGATTGTACATGTTGAGGGTCAGTATCAGTATGATGTGTTTAGGAACTGTAAGCTTCAGTTAACTAATAATATTATGTAATATGTTGATCTTTTCTGTACTGATTTAAGGGATCAGATCATGGAGAAGCTGAGCTGAGCATCTCTAGAGAACCCCCATCTTATGGCTAATGGTTCACATCAGGTGATACATTTCAACAGATGATACAGAACCACTAATATATTTATGCTTGTAGTTGTATTAATTAGACATGCTGAGGTTTTCAATATTCATATTTAAATTTCATTTTTTCACCCTCATGGGCTTCAGAAACAGCCTTTTGGCACCAACCAAGTCAAACTGAGGCATCATGGTGCTTCAAGCAGATAAAGATAAAAACGGACAAATACTTCAGAGAGTTTAAACACAAGAGGAAACAGTGTTTCTCTCTTAAGTGCAGATCAATGTAATAAAAGTGTTGGCAAGACGAGAGAAATGTCTTATAAAATGTTATTGTTTGTGTCTCTACTTGAGGGAAAGACTCGTTCTTAGTTTCTTTTAGTTTCTCCTCAGGAATGAGGAGTCATGAGGGATGTAGATGAACAGATCAGGTCATTCCTCATATCTGACAGCAACAGAAGCACAACACTGTACCTTGTTTTCTCAGTGACCTCGGGTCACACACATCAAG
>JAZGTI010004056.1:0-21461 GCA_036877585.1 Botia kubotai
GTACAGCCGATTTAAAAACCATGTTTATATTTTTATATAGAACATCGTCAGGAGAATTTCACTGCAACATGAAAGAGAGAGAGAAAGGGGTTTGGCCCAGATAATGGTAGTAATACTGTAACATCCACTGCTGTGATGGGTGGTTGTGAATATATATAACTTTTGGGGGACATTTTGTGGTTTATTGTATTCTGAGGATTAAAAATGACAATCGCTATTATTTGTACCACCCTAGATTTTGATGTGTCTTTTAAAAATAAATATTGCGCTCAAAATGACTTCATTTGGATAAAGATGTGTAGCTTTTAAAGGAGCAACCAAGAGAATGAGACCGTACGTACAATAAATCAACCAGCCCTTTATCTGTCATTGTGTGTGAAGGTTTGTATCTCGCTCTGTGGTCTTTGAGAGGGAAATGTATTCAGGCTGCGTACAAAACTAAATCGTGGTTAATATTTTAGTTAAAACTATGTTAGTTCATTGTGCATTAACTTAACCGACACAACTTTGTATTTTAAATATATATCAGTAAATGTTGAACATTGCTTATTTTACTTAAGCATAAAGTATTAACATGAATTAACATCAATTCACATGAACTAATTGAACAAGTGGAGCCTTATTGTAAGTTACAGAATATCTACAGAATCGTCCTGCCCTGTAGTTGTCAAGCGGCAATATATTTTGTTAACTCTTCACTGTTTGTTTTTCCGCGTCATTTATTGTCTGCCTGCAGAAGCGCACGGAGCGTCAGTCACGCCTGTCCTCCGCCCTACAATTACTGACAGTGAAATTGCGCGGCACTTAATAGCGACTTAAAACCCGCTAATCGTTCCCGTTACTCATCAGAGCTGTCTGATGCGCCTGTCAACCAGACGGCGAAAAAAAATGTTTATGTTGTGTGAGATCACAGGCCCTCTTTTCTGGACGGGGAAACTGAGCGAATAAATGAATAGTAATGAAAGAAGAGACTCTGAAATGGATTGTGGTTTGTTTGATTTTTAAAAGGTTTCGATTGGATCTCTCTTCCTCTGTCTCTAAAAAGCATGTCTATTGCTTTCCTATTGCAATCTCTTAACAGACTACACGTTACTGCTTTCCATATGCTGGAATGTACATTTTTGACATGGCTTTATGTGTATCTTTTGAATAAAATAAAAATAAACTTTGCAAATTGTTTGTCTGCTACAATGTTTATTGTTTCATTAGCATATGAACAATTTTAAATGGTGGTATTTATTATTGGCTTCAAATGCATTTACAGTATACAGCAGCATGCTTGGTGGGCTAAAGTCTAATTTGCATGACTCCTAGCTTATCAAAGACAACTTAGTTTTAGAGCAGTGAGCATAAAGACACAAGACCCAATTAGACTAATGCTGTGGTTCGTATAATAAGACCATTTCCTCTGGGAAAACTAGAGCCATTATCACTGTGTAATTGTCTTTTATTTTTAGTGAGGAAGAACTTTGTAGGGTGTGGAACAGCAAGCAGTTGTACTTACTGAGGGGACACAGCTCTGAGCTCAGTGTGCATCTGTCTGATCCAGTGTGCACCTGTTTGATTCAGTTTGCATCTATTTGATTCAGTGTGCACCTGTTTGATTCAGTTTGTATCTATCTGATTCAGTGTGCACCTGTTTGATTCAGTTTGCATCTATTTGATTCAGTGTGCACCTGTTCGATTCAGTTTGTATCTATCTGATTCAGTGTGCATCTATCTGATTCAGCATGCACCTGTCATATTCAGTTTGCATCTATCTGATTCAGTGTGCACCTGTTTGATTCAGTGTGCACCTGTTTGATTCAGCGTGCATCTGTCTGATTCATTATGCATGAACTTTCTCATGCCATGTCATTTTGTGCTTCATATGTTCCCGACCAGTTCCAGATGGTGTTGTGACGTTGCTATGTTGTTGAGATGATCTTTTCACACCAGCAGAGTCATAAATAAATAAATGAGCAGCTTTATTGCTTTTGGGTTGAATGTACAGAGACTCTTGCTACAGAGACTCACTCAGTACTAAGAAACTAACGACATCACAGTTATAATTCGAATAGATTTGGTTCTAGTTCTCTTTAAAGCGTGTAGTCAAGCTCTTCGGATCCATTGTAATGTCATCAACAGTGTTCTGGAAACAGATTCCAGTCTTTAATGATGTCAAAATGGACCCTTTTTACACTGACCCGATCTTGTTGTAATTAATCAACGGTTGCACATTATTACAAAGAAGTCAAATGTTCATGTTTTATAATGTATTGACTATCTTTACCTGTGAAATTAATTTGTGTTTTGGCTCATGTCACCATGCCTTATTTTTGGATGTAGCCTTATTTCTTATGATCCATATATGAGAGAGACATTGAGGTCAGGGTTAAAAGTCCGTCTTTAGTGTCCTGCTCAATACACGCTTTCATTTCATCAGCCATGGTAACCAATGGCTGTTCCCTCCTCATTTGTTTGGTTACTTTTATTTTTGCCTATAGAATTCTACATATTTATAGAATTAACCTAGACGTGTTTGTTGAAATCTAATCTGTTTTGCTCTGGTTCATCCTTAAAGGTCATTTTCTGTTACCTGAGGCATAGAAAAGAAAACACAGATGAGTTTAATATCTTAACTTTTGTTTTCTACACAGCAGTGAGAATGAAACGAGAGCAAATGGAGACATTTGCTGGGTGTGTATATCTGTAGGAGAAACATCTGAGACAAGGCTGAGACTTAAAAAATAACTAAAAAATATGAATACATCTACATTTGGCAGACGCTTTTATTCAAAGCAACTGACAGTTCTTTCAAGTTGTACATTTTGTCAGTACATGTGCTCCCTGGGAATCAAACCCACAACCTTTGCATTGCTAGCACAATGCTCTACCAACTGAGCCACAGGATCACACAGGAACACATTGAGAACCATAAGCCAATGTGTGTTTTTTAATTTAATTTAGTATTTACACAATTTATAACATCTCAGATTTGATCTGTGGTTACAAATAATAGCACATGATCTAAAATAACATGTTACGTTTTGTTGTTGTTTACAGTATTTCTGCAGAGATGATTCTGGTTTAACTGTTGCATTCATCAACAGATCAAAGAGATGCATCACATGGCCCTGTGCGATTTCAAGCAGCTGTTGCTGCAGATATTTACATGTCAAAAGCTCAGATGATGCTCTCATCCACTCCACACAAACACACGCAGGTAGAGAATAAGGTGAGAGCTAAATGCAAGACACGCAACTTTGTATGATAATAGTGACCCCAGCCCACCCACACTCACAGCCCCTCTCACTTACTCAGCTGCACATGAATGACAAGGACAAAGAGCATCTATTGTGTGTGTAGTGTTTGTGAGTGTGAGTTGCTGTGAGTGTACACTGGTTGCTAGGCGATATGCTGAACCTGCAGTGATGCAACAGTGCTGGGGGCAAATGTGGACAATTGTGGGGTGCTGCTCTGACCAAACGTGCTCTGTGCTTTGACAGCACACCCTGGCAGGAAGGTGTTGGCAGGTGAGTGTTTAAAGTGTTGAATTAGTTAAGTGGGAGGGTCTTCTAATACTAAATTTAAACAACGTATACTTCAAACGGACTATAAGTGGCTCTGAGGAGCTGTGTGCGCTAAATGCATTCATGTAAAATACAAATATAATGTCAGTTCATAATGCTTAACTGTTTCTGCATACTTGTTAACATGTATTAGTGAATGTATAAACTAAGATTAACCAAGATTTATAATTGGTTTACTCTTCCTGTGCAAATTGTATCAATATTATGAACTCACATTTGTTTTACTCAAATTGTAATTGGTCCATTTTTATTTTATGCTTTTTGTTTTTAACTTTTTAGTGATTCTCTGTTATCTTCTTTTCTAGCTGCCTGTTGTAAAGTGCTGTGCATTACCATCATGTGCGTTGTATATATGTGTTTCATAAACAACTCGCAGCATATTTATAAAGCTGTCTACCAAGGGGGACACTGTTTAAAGCCTGTGTCGGATCACATCAGAAATGTGTTCCAGTTCTGACGACCGGTGAACGTGAGGGATGCTTTTACTAGGCCAAATGCAAAAAAAAGAAAAAAGTAGCTCACCAACTTGATTTGTGGGTCAGACTTTCAAAAAGTGTATTTGAAAACCAGAGGACAAAAATAAAGTCAATCTAAAAAGCCAAAGTCAAAGTAAATACAAAAAAATAAAGTCATCTTTATGAAAATCTATCTATCTATCTATCTATCTATCTATCTATCTATCTATCTATCTATCTATCTATCTGTCGTTGGCCTGCTTCAGAACTCCATTTCCCATCTGCCACCCTATAGATGCGCGTTCGTAAAGGGGCGGGGCTTCAGAGCTCATGTGGAGGTGGTAAGAAAGCGGACAAGTGCGGACAAAATCCAACTGGCAACTAGACGCCGCGATTTTCAATTAGGGGACTTTCGCATATGATGGAATTATACGAGGAAACCCGGCCGGACAGATTGCGCCGCTGACCCGATCGCCAGAGTTGTGTTCCCGGCACCGTCTCCTCTTCTACAGAAGGTAAAGTTCAGGTGAACTCTTGCTGTAATACTACAGTGAAAAGGGAAATCGGTGGATATACAGTGAAGAGATGCATCCGTCAGTGTGATGATAATGGAAGTTTGACAACGTGTTACAGTGTATCAATAAGTGGCGTTTCCGCGTTAACCGTAACACGTTTAGAATGTTATTGTAACATTGTATTAAACGTTATAAGGTAACAGTGTCGGAGATATGCTGCCTGAGGCAGATGGAACCGCAGACGTGGATGTGGATGAATTGATGACATTTACAAGACGTTTTGTCATCGCGCTATAGTTTGATAGGATGAACGGTCTGGTTTCATGCGATTTTGTGTTTTTTTGGTAAAACCAGTGTAGGTGATTGGTGCGTCTGAGCGCAATTCTGATTGGCTGTTTATTATCACCTGTCGAATTAAGCGTTACATTTCATCTCATCATATTTGTGAGACGAAGGTGGCGTTCCGACCGCATAAACTTTCCTGCACACATATAAAATGTAGTTTGAAATGCAAAGGGTGCAAGATAAAGCCTCCATATTTAGTCAGTCCCCACACAGAAAAAATAATACGAGTCTTTGAGAAACAGCCCACATACATCTGTCATCGACTCATCGCAGCTCCACATGTACTTTGTTCCTTTACAGACGGTATCATAGTTGTGTGTTCAACTTATTTAAAGGTTTAGAACATGTAAAGTTTTGGGTTATGACAGTTTTCACAGACACATGCTGTAACTCGACTGTAAACATACACATGCCCAAGATCTGTGTGTTAATAGACAATTATGACCAGTGTACAGAGTATATTTAGTTGTATTTTTTAACAGACAATCTTGTACTCTATACGGTAGGTTTTAATGATTTATTGTTATAATTTAACAGTACATTATTATTGTTCCTAAGATACACTGAAGTCATTTACTTTGTCTGACTTGACTTTATTTGAATGAAACTATTGTATAATTCGCCATTTAAATTGCAAACACACCACATGGATTATCATAACAGGACTGTTTAATTACAAATGAGATTTTTTTAATTCATGTGGGGCTAAAAAGTGTATAAACGTTTGTTATATTATTTTTAAATTGTGCCTGAACTCAGTTCAGATGATGGGACATGATCTCTGCGCTACATTTGTTTGTTCTTCTCTGATATTAACAGTATTGAGCATCTGTGAACTGTGTCTTATTGATGTTTGGCTCTGATCTGTCATTGAGCTGTGGGCTTCATCTCGAGCTGATTGTAACATTGAATCAATGTTTCAGAGAACATTTAGTGGCCACAACTGAAAACATATGAAAGAGTCTTAGTGCACTTTACTCATTATCTGTTTATTCTGACATTAGTGCTCTTTGTGTTGTGCTAAACAGTCTACAGTGAAACACATTGCTGTCACTCAGTTTAGCCAGTTTAGCCATTTAGTCCCTGAATGAGAATGTTATTTCCTGGATGTCTTTGTGGACCTTAAAGGAACAGTACACCCAATAAAAACCTGTTATCTCATGTTATTCCAAAGCTAAAATTGTGAAGAATATACTGGTCGCTCTTTTCCCATGCAATTACAGTGAATGGAGACTGACGCGTTTAAGCTTTTAAAAGCACAATAAAAGTTATTCGTACGACTATATACGCTATAATCCAAATTTTCTTAAGTCAAATCTTGACAGTCTTTGCTCTTTCTCCGCACTTTGAGGGCTCATGAGAGAACTAGTAACGTTTAATTTGTGATTGAATTGTTCTTTTCGTCCTGTTGTTTTGGCTTACAGAACTGGTATAAATGATTCATTCATGAATCATACTGGTTCTCGGTGGAGTTTCATGTAAGCGACCAGTACACTTCAAGGGAAGAAAATCATACACTGTTAAAAGAATTTTATATAAATTTTTTACCAGGACATTATCTGTTAATTTTTATTTCTGTTAACAACAAAACGCATAATGCAGGTAAAAGAGTCAGGTAAAAAAAAAAGGGAAAATTGCTTCATATTAATGCAGTACTATTTTTACAGATTTTTTTGAGCGTGTATGGTGTTGGACTGACATAAAAGTGAGTCAATAAAAGCAGATTTTTCGTTTGTCAGGTAATTATTCGTTCGGTTCAGGCATTTGAAAAGAAAGAGTTTTCTCAGCTCACAGAACAGCTGCATGTTCTAGAACGTTCCTCATGATCCACCCAAGGAGCCAAAGGACCTTGAATTCCATGTCTGTGCTAAAAACTAGGGCATCTCAAAACGGCAAATTCTCATTTTCTGGAGTGCATCCCCCTGGCCCTCATGGTCACATGCTATTATTGTACCACTAGCTGTTCCATGTCTGATCATAACCTACATTCTACACTGTATAGATGATATATAGGTGATGTGTTTCATTTTTTTTATTGTACATTAACCTATTTGCATCTTCTCTGCAGACACGCAATAAAGTGGAGCAAAATGTCCGACAAAATGTCCAGTTTTCTCCACATCGGGGACATCTGCTCCCTGTATGCGGAAGGGTCCACCAATGGATTTATCAGCACTCTGGGGTAAGATGACCATCCCTGTATCATCACCCAGTGTGTGAACAGCCAAGTTTTATTAAAGGAATATGATCAAAACACAACAGGAAAAAGAGGAAAAATGAGGGCGGAACATGTGGAATTGTGAAGGATAAGAGGGAATAATCGTTGGGTCATACTATAGTGTTCATTTCAATGGCTATGTTTACATGCACTTTTATTATGCAATTAATGCGATCAAGGTAGTACTGCAATTATGTTTGAGCTCGTGTAAGCAGAATAGTATGACTGTAATAATGCAATTATGCTCGTCATTTAATTTATTGCAAATCATTGCAAATTATTGCTTTGACCTTATCAAAATAAAAGAAAAACATTGCATTCAGATTATACATTTTATCAGTGCATGTGTTCCCTGGAAATCGAACCCACAACCTTTGCGTTGCTAATGCAATGCCCCACCAGTTAAGCTTCAGGAGCACTGTATTTGTGCTGCACACTAAGATTTCTACAGAATGCACAACGTTCATGAAAGAATCTAATTCAGTTCTATTGGTCCTGTTACCGGGGTGTTGCCGTGGGTTACACATGTTCCTTCACATCACTGTAGTTTGCTCCAGTGTATTTGTTTCTTGCTGAAACCCAGCCGAGTCTGATTCCTGCCCTGCGTCCTCTGGCGATGACGT
Organism: Botia kubotai; assembly: GCA_036877585.1. Taxonomy (NCBI): domain Eukaryota; kingdom Metazoa; phylum Chordata; class Actinopteri; order Cypriniformes; family Botiidae; genus Botia; species Botia kubotai. The sequence goes on from JAZGTI010004056.1 coordinate 7,729, forward strand.
CGTGGCGTCTTCGTTCAATCATACTCTGCCACCTTCACCAGCCTGTGTGATTTTTCAATGACTGCACACACACGACTGTGCAACGTCACCCGTCCATGGCAACAAAAGCATGAATGCAGCTTCACACAACAGAACAGAACGTGAACAGATCTCATTTCTCCTTGTAATCGCTTTTACTGCTTTTCTTCCCCTGCGCACATCCTCGAGAGCCGCGGCTATATTTAGCCGCTGTGGCGCACACGTTTTTGTCTCTGTGCCACACAACGACCTCAGCACAGATAAGATAATGAGCCACCTGGTCTGCAGCTGGGCACAGAGAAGCAGAGAGGACACAAGCAGCGTGATGGGAACTGGCAGGCCTGCCACAGTCAAGTATAAACAGACGAGACTAAAGCGATCTGTCCTTTACTCCCAGGGAATGAAAAATGCTCTTGCTGGTTAGCATTTATTGTGAATGCATGTATGCTAATTCAACATCACTGTCTTCACCGGTTCATTTAATTCAACTTTGACTGTTTCTGGTCTTTGACTTCTTACCGACTTTATGAATTTGTAACTTTGAATTCAGCTGCTTGTTTGTAAAGCTGCTTTGAAACAATGTGCATTGTAAAAAAAAAAAGTGCTGTAGAGAGCTGACTTGGCATGATATTCTTCACTATTAGAAGAACAAACTACACAATGGCTGTGTTTCAAAACCTGGTAAGCTGCTTAACAGCATTTTTGGTCCCATAGGTGTGATTAAACGTACGGTGTCTTAACACGGAAGTTTAGAAATGCATATGGTCAGAATGAATCCGTTTGAGACCTTTGAATGTTTGAACATGCCTAAGATGCCCAAAAATGCTGTCTAGGTAGGCTGCTTAGCAGATTTTGAAACACAGCCAACAATATGATATTTCCTTTTAGAAAGCTGAGATGCAAATGTTGAGAAATGAGGATCATCATTTACAACTAATGGTGATTTAATGGCTTTTAACCTCACTAATGTTCCAGTGAGGTCTCAATGGGTGGCTAATGGCACTCCGTATAAGTTTGAGTCCTTTGGCCCTGCTGCATAACACCAGCTTGGCTTGAGATAATACGATGAGAGGCAAATAATGGTGTCATTACATTTTCATTGGATAAGATCATTATAAATTTGACATTTGCGTATAACAACAGTAAAAGTTAACACTGTGGCTTCACGCAGATATGCTCAGAACACACAAAGCCCAGGCGATGTGTTAACAGTCTTTATTTCATGGTGGTCAGTTTTTTTCTTCTTCTCTGTAATACTGTAGCACTGTACATGGAAGAGATCATTCATTTATTTATGCAAAACATTACGCAGACCAGTCTTGGACATTTGATCGGTAATTTAGAGATATTTATTTATAATGTGTCGTGCTGCTTATTGGCCACTAATGGAAGGTGTAGCTATATTAAGCAAAAGAAGCAATTTGTAAATTAATAAATTATTTATTCAGTATTTATTCATGTTTTCACAAAAAACTTTTTGAGGAATTTGCAAAGTTATAAACATACACAAGTTCTACACAGTTCTACACGTTTCCTAACCTTTGCATTTTTGTTTATTAAATAGTTCGGGTAATTTAATCATCATTTTACCTACCAATAAGAAAGCAGAACTTTCAGCTCCACATTCACCATGTTTAATTCAATTGTGCAGAACTCTGACGATTTCACAATTTAGCACAAAAAACGTGTAAGGGCCTGTTCATGGGTCTTTAAAAACAGAAATACTAACTGTGACTCATGTCTCTCATCTTCACAGTCTAGTGGATGACCGGTGTGTGGTGCAACCAGAATCGGGGGACCTCAACAACCCTCCCAAGAAGTTTCGAGGTAAGACCAGATATGTCCCAGCTAACAAGGGATGTTTGCAGAACGTTGGCTAATGTTCTGTTAAAGTTATCTCAAAGTTATCAGAAACATCCTTGCAGTAACATTGGAAGAATGTTTTTTTAATATTATATATCAAAATGTTAAGTGGCTAGTGAAATGTTTTAAAATGTTACACAGTTAAAAAATGTGTAGACATAACCAAGCAATGATGTTAAAACTTCAAAAAAAATGTGTTGGATTTTTTTATACACTGACCCGTGATGTATTTTTGAAAGCTTATAAGAATTAAACATGGGCTGCGTTGTTGGTATAATCTTAAAGTGTTGTACAGTAAGTGACTGTAGTGATGTGACACTAAGTGTTACGACAATGACACCCTCACACTCAGATTTTCTTTGAAGCTAGTCAAAAAAAGATTATGATTAATTCTTGGATGAGAGGCTGTATGTGAATACCAGGTGCTTTACGCTTATGTTTTCTAACGTTTTGTAAATGCTGGTACAAAAGATTCAGTGTATTAAAAACCGCGTTGTCCTTGATGGAAAACTCATGCAAATGTGCTCAATTCTGCTTCTACAGTTTTTGCTCTAGTTAGTGCCTGTCTGTCATCTTTGATTATCTGGTTCAGGTGTGGTTGGTAATGGTTGAGGTAATCAGTAATACTTTAAAAATTGAGCACTCGTTACCAAATGTAACTTGCCCTTTATGTATTGGAGAAGGATACCTTTCTCAAGGCTGAATCCTGTCTTAAATAACCTCGTGCTTACCTGCCCCCATGCAGGGCACTGTGTGAGGCATGCTGGGAAAAAACGGTGAGACCTCTGCTCACAGAGGTCAAGGACTGCTCTTATAACAGCCTGGCACATTGTAACTTGTGTGTTGTCTAGCTCTTTTGTCAGCTGATGCATTGTTTAGCACATTACCTGGTCTCTTGTGTTCAAGGTCTCAGTTTCCACTATTATTAAACTATTGTATAGAACTCAAACAACAGCCAAACTAGATCATTTCCATTAGAATTAGTGAAGCTGCCTACACTGGAAACACTTTCTGTGACACGATTCATCTTGTTATTCTTTCTGTTTGTCGGCAATAAAATGATTTTATTCACAGATATAATCAATTGATTGTTGTAAATGATATGTTAAATATTTTAAAACCCTTTAACTGTTGCATTATAGCTTAATACGTATTTCATATGTGACCTACTAATAGGCAGGATAGGTGATTATTATTAATATTTTTTGGTTGAAAGTCTCTTCACATCCTGATAGCCATCACAAAGTGACTTGTATATATTTATATCTATATATCTTCTATGGAAGATGCAGGATTTCAAAATGTCTGTCCAATCATTGCATTCGGTTCGAACACATGAAGGCAGTTGGAGGAGGTGTGGCCTTGTAAAGCGCTCTGAAGGGGGATCTTATGCTTTCAAAGCTAGCTTACTATTGGCAGCCTTTCCCTAAATTAACCTACTTAATTTAATTCGTATTTTTCTACAATAGTTTAGTTGTGAAGTTGTATGTGAAATTGTATTGCCATTCTAAAATAGTCCATTTCAGTGCTTTTGCATTTTAGTGGTTAAAGATAGACTGATAACTGAAAGGCTGTAGGTTCGAAGCACACAAGGGTTCATTGTTAAACTGCTGTGTTTGTTATTGATTTATTTCAATGGCACTGAGAACAGAAAGTGTGGGCAACAGAGAGCTGGCGTGAAGACAGACTGTCACAATCACAGACTGGATTGTTTTCCACTGTAAACTGTATTAGCATAAGCACGTAAACAGGATGTGTAGCGGTACAGTGACTGTCACTGGCAGCTGTTTCAGGCATCATCAGGGTTTTCTGAAGTGAAGTGCTGAAGCTTTTGAGAGAGATCAGTGTGATGCTGTAGGATTGTTCATAGTGGAGTTACATTTGTCATTACTCTCGTTTAACAGAGGTGCTTGTTTTAAGAACTCTTATTGCTGGTTCACTTTGTGAATGCGCTTTTTATGAGCAGTCCTTATATTGGTTTTGAGGGCTGTTTAAATCCAATTTACATCTGCCTGTGGACACCCAATGACTTATAAATAAGGAACACAATGAGCAATTTGCCTGAGATGATTTAAGAGTAAGCCAAAAGGTCAAAGGTCAAAAAGGAGGTTGGTTTTTTTAATATTCAAACAGGAAGCGCATCAGTTTTTATGTCTGCGTTGTGATTTTGGTTTTCTTCCTCTCAGAGTAGCAATGTTTACATTTTGGGCGTAAGAAATTGGAAATAAAAAGAGAGAACACATTAAAACATTTAACACATTAAAACATTTAACACATAAAACGTGTTAAAGCGTTATATAAAAACATCTTTGTAGCATTTTTTTGTATTATACCATGAATTTGGTTTTACGAGTTTGGTTTCTCTGACCCTTAAAATAAAACCCTGTTTCCACCAGTGGGATGTCAAAAAGAGTTTGTTGTGTGTCTTGATTTATCTGTGCGTGCCTGTGTGTTTATTTTCTGTCTGTGTTGATTTGATTAGACTTAGATGGCCTACAGAATTCTTAGCTTCAGTTTGACAGGTTTTGACAGAGAGATGTTGTGTTTTTCAAGGGTTTGATGCATGAAGCTGACAGGCAGAGACACCTCAGAGCTAGACTGATGATTGATTCCTCTCAGCTAAGAAAATATATCTTCTGAAACCTTATAAGGGGCCAAACGCTTTGATTTTAGTTTCAGTATAAGATTGAATGCTAGTATCTGAAATATCTTTAGTCATTCACAAACAGTGAATTTCTTGAAATGAATTAGCTTTAGGAGTTCAGTTCAGTTCGTTGGCTGTGTTTAAATGTTAGTAATGAGAGAAGAATTGTCATGCACAAGGACATACACCATATTACTAGGCCTACTGGAATTGTGTTGATCCTTATTGGACAAAGTCAGCCAATAAGATTAGCTCGGGTCTTCTAGCTTTGTGTGCCCATGTGAACTGATTGTGGGTGTGTCTCAACATCGCCTGTACCAAAGAAAATTTGTCTCTCTTCATCTGTGCTCAGCGAGCTCTTCTTTCATGATTTTATCATCTCTCTGCAAGACATCTACCATCGATCTGATCTGCCCTCTGCTTCTTGATTTTACACCCTGAACTTGTCCGAAATAATTTCGGCCTGTCCAAGCTCAACCTAAAGAAATCCTGACACTTGCTTCAGCTTTTATAAATAGCTTAGTGTAAGATGCAAGATTTCCCAAAGTTAGACTGAAAAAGATGTTTAAAAGAGCAGAATGAGACTGTTCAGAAAATTAGCAAATTACAGTAGTGTACAGTGAAATACAGTAATGTACAGTAAAGTACGGTAGAGTACAGTACATTTCATATAAGCGTAGAGAATTTGCCTTATCGAACCATTAAACCAGAAGCGCTCTTTGAATTTTGTTATATAATGGAACATATTGGAACACTTGAACCGAATGAGTGTTTCAATACAGTATGTTCTTTTTCAATCTTTTCTGAATGTGATCTACGTACCACATCACCGTCCCAGAGAGAAATCACCCCGCAGTGCACATATACGGAAATGAGATGCAATTGTTGAATGTTTCCTAGCAAATACAGAGTTTCTTTATGAACTGGAAATATCACAAGGTCATGTTAGCTGTGGTCACAGTGTCGTCTTCTGAACTGTTCTCTATGAACGCAGCAGATGGCTGTCACATTATAACTGATAACAAATGCAAATATTAAAGCAAGCTGCTTATTGCAGCTCATTGCAACCACTCTGAGCGCTGTCAGCTATACAGTCAGTTATACAGTTATAAAGCAGAAATAAAATCCTGAGATTTGGCAGATATGACTCGGCACTGTTTAGTTGCTGTACTTTAATCAGCAAAAATCTGCATGACTTTCATAAACCTGTATGTGGTATGAAATTAATACAAATGGGATTAATGCAAAAGTGTTTTAGTCTAATGTTTCAAATATGTTTATTTAAAATTTAATAATGTTAAATAACAATTGTAATGGCTGAGAGTGATTCCAAAGAGAGACAGTAATAATTATTTTGGTGAAATTAATACAATTCTTTCTATTTCAGCTCAGTTGAAAAATATGTCAAATGAACTGAATGTGAAGTGAAAGTGAATCTAATAGAAATGCGGGTAGGATTCACACTCCGTGCACAAGAAGGTGCTGCTGTATTTCCCTCTTTTAATTTTAGCTGCTGTATTAGCTGTCGTTTCCAAGCATGGACTATCCATATAAACAAAGTGACCAAATGTTGCCTTTATTTTTGTTTTAATTGAGTGTAAAGGTCATATTCTAAATGCCAAAGCACCTGTAAGACAGTGTTTGTGTATAACAGGTACAGAAGCTCTTGTGTTATTAGATGTCTGAATGAGGTATTTTAAGACGTGGTCTTGAAACCGATCCAGAGGCTGGAACAGTGGATGTCTTGTATTGTGATGATAGAGTTCTAGTCAGAGCCAATGAGAAGCAAATCTTCTCCAGCACCAAAAGATCTGTCCTGCCAGTCGTGCCAGCCATCTTAAGACAGCAGATGTTATTAATATTTGGTGGATGTATCTTGTGGTGGCTAATGTTAATATTGGGGTGTTACATTAACCATGCATTTTTAATTTAATGTAGATGTAGTATGATACCAGCTAACAGTTTTAGGTTGTAAGACCTTAGTTACAAGTAACAAAAAATGTTAAAAATGTTTTTTGAACATTCTAGTAACGTTCAAAATGTCCAGTTTTTAGATGTTGTATAAACTAGGCTTTAGGAAGATTATGTAAACATTTGATTAATTTTGTAACGTTTTTAAAATGTTCCACTAACAACTTAAAAAAGCATTTTTGATATAATATGTAATGTTAAAAACATTCTACTAACGATACTGAACATTGTTGGCTGGTGTCTTTTAACAAATCACTGAGCAGATGTGTTCACTTCCTGTTTAGTTGAGGCGCAGCTGTCTAGGTGGACAGGCGGAGTTTACTTGTCTTGCTACCTTACTGGAACCAGTTGAAGCCAGTTTATTCCAAAAATACAGGTGTCCTTTATACTTATATTACAGCCAATGACATCAGCTACATGCTAAATACAGGTCAACACTGTATTATAACACATGATATGTGTTCCCGTAGCTTTGCTTTGTGTAAATAACTGGAAGGCCTGTGCAAAACTCTTTAATGGTAACGTAAAGCTGCAAGCGTTCGAGTTCTGATTAATGATACAGTGATCTGTGGACATTAAAATGAACTGTCAGAATTTTGTCGTGGCTATTAAATAAAAATATGAATCCGCATACGATGCATGAAGCTCATGCAAAATGAAGAAAAGGCAAATTACAGCACTTCTGCTTTTTGTGTCTGGTTTGCTTTTGCAAATTGAAGTATCGTCGCGTTCTGATTTCAGAATGAACACAAGTTTGTCAAATTGCTGTTTAGAGTGAGGCTGTAAGAGGAAACGGTTGCGTTTTACTGAGATAATGCAGGAATGCATTTCTTGCTGCGGTGGTGCTGAGGTGTCTTGAGTGCCCGTGGCAGGGCTTGTTTCGCAGCACCTGCGCTAGTGCTAAAGCTTCAGATCCCTGATGGTATTAATAGCCTATTTAAGCTGGTTAAAAGGCCTGGTTTCCAGAGAGCTTTAGAATGCTAATCAAACGTTTGCCCTTCCGCTCTGATCCTGAGTCAGGGTTTGTGCTGATCTTGAGGTTTCATGTGTGATGCTTCTGGAGTTATTCATGAGTAAAATTTCTGTAAAGAAAACCGAACGGATCTAATCGAGAGTCCAGCTGCAGGTGTTTCTGTTTTCACGGTTCCCTTGAGATGTTTTTTTTAAACATATCCTCTTACAGTTATCAGGGCATTGTATCTTCATACCGGTTTTGCTTACTACACAGGAAACTCCGTGACCTAAAAATGTACAATGTTGTTTTTGTTGGTACTGCGTAAGAATTGATTAGCTTACAGTTAAACGCTCTGAAGTGTTTGTTGAGTGCAATTGAAGGTACGCTTGGCGATTTCGGAGAGGCTAGCAAAAAAATAAAATAAAATAAAACATAAGCCCCCACCCTTCACAGTGCTCTCCAAAGCCACGCCTCCTGTAACACATGCATGCATACATAATTTGATAGGCAAGTAGAGCATCCTATTATTGTGTTCGGACCGAATGCAGTGATTGGATGAAAATTTTATGGTCCTGCGCCTTCCACAGGATGGTGGATAGCAGATGATGCTGCTATCAGGATGTGAAGAGACTTTCAACCATCATAAAAAAAAGTTCTGGAACAAATCGCTTGCCCTGCCTTTAGGTGTGACAGCATTGTGATCACTGCTTTGACATCTGTTGACCAATGTCACAGTTTGCACTTCGGATCTCTGTGAGAAACTGTCAACAATCAGTTTGAAGGAGCTAGAGAGTTTAGTAGCACTAGTCCACCAGATCAACACGATTTAGCCCTTTCACAAAAAACCCAGGAAGGCACATCTGCAGTCAAAACATACAAAAAACAAAGCAACAATGGTGAATTTCCATTGGGGGAGTGTAATGGTGGTAGCTTCAGGCACAGAGTTGTTTTCTCTGTCATAACAGTGAGTTCATGTGTTCAGTGGCTTGATGCTGTAAATGTGAGACAAGCCGTGTCATTTTAAGTTCATGTGGTTTAGTTCAGGCTAACTGCCTCTCGCTTTTAGTTTGACCTAGCCTTGCCCCTCTGCCTCATCAACCTACATTTCTCTTCCTCATTCCCTCTATTCTTCCTCACTGTCCCACTTTCTTCTCACATCCTCCTCTCCTAACTGTCCTCCTCCTCTCCTACAGTTTCTGTCTCTTTTCTCCCTCCACCTCTCGCTCTCTGACCGCTAATCCCTGAGTGCTAACGTTAGTGTCGGCCGCATTTCTCCGTGCGCTCTGCGGGCAAAATGCTATTTTTACTCATCACACTTAATCATGCCCCCCCCGGTGCTCTCCCCCTCCCCTCACTGTTACTCTTAACTTCCTCCTGTCAGCTGACAGGTAGCCTGACTCGATTAGAGTGTAACCAACTCTTAAAAAACGATTGAGACTGAATTGAAAATTCTCAAACTCATGTCGTTTCAAACCAAAACGACTTTTTTTAATAAATTGTATAATGACTCCTAAAATATTTTATAAGTAAAATGGTGGTGACAGGGTGTTTTAAAGGGATTGCAACACAGCTAACAGGGAACGTTGGCTAACATTTTGTACTCTCAAAGTTATCAAAAAGCATTCTTGTAGTAACGTTTGTAATACTTTTTCAACACTGTATATCACAATGTTGTTAGTGGGATAAAGCGTTACAGAATTAAAAAATGTTTGAATAGTATTCTTATAACCAAGCGATAACAATACAACGTCTAAAACTGGACATTTTAAACATTCCTGGAAGAAAATAACACGGTCATTTAGCTAATGGTGAAATGTCTCTTGGCTTCTGCTTTGGAAACAAAATTTACATTTATGGTTTTGGGCAACGCTTCTATTAAAAGTGACTGACATGTTATCACATGTTTGCTCTCTGGTAATCGAACCCATGACCTTTACACTGCTAATGCATTGCTGAGCTACAGAAACACAGGAGCAAAATGAATTGCCATTTGTGCGTGCAGTTATTTGCATTGTGTGTTTTATCTTCTTCATTTTGTGTTGTAATAATGAGTTCAGTTAAACGGGTCACCTTGTCTCTGGAAATAGTGTCTCTGCTTTTATTTTTTTACCCTTTCCAAAAATGTCTAAATACACCTTTGTGAATCAACACTAATGGATATATTCCTGTTTTAATGTCTTGTTATGACCTGTAGTTGAATAATGCTGTTTGAAAGTTTGAAATGTACTCTGTATGTAGGTACACACTGTATGAAAGCTGATACAAGCGCATAAAAGCGTTTGTTTGAACTCATGTTGTTTTGTCTTCCAGACTGTCTGTTCAAACTGTGTCCAATGAACAGATACTCGGCCCAAAAACAGTTCTGGAAAGCAGCGAAGCCCGGAGGAAACAACACAACAGACACAGTGCTGCTCAACAAGCTACATGTGAGACAAACTCACACGCGTTTACAGACATTTCATCCCTTCTCAGTGTTTAAGTGCTTCTAGTTTTGGAGCACTTCAGAAGTTCTCATCATTTGTTTATTAGTTCATGTCTACGTATTGTGCATCATGTCTCAGCAAAATTCAATTTCAATTCAGTTTTATTTTTATAGCTTTTTACAGTGTTGCATTGCTTCAAAGCAGCTTTACATAGAGAAATAAAGAATAATAATAAAACACAGAACAAATGACATGTTAATGGTATTATTGCGAATAATATGTGTGAGATGTATAAGACTAATTAGGTATACTAGGTTTATAGTATGTTTGTGAATAAAGAGTTGACTGAACCGATACTAAACCACAAAATTATTTTAAAAAATCATGTAAATTAAAAAGTTCTGGAGTGTGTCTCATTGCGCAAACTACCATTTTTGCGTACGTCAGTTAAACAACAAAACTGACCGGAATATGGAACACTGTATGCTATTTGTATAAAAGTATATAAACTTTGTCTACACTTACTGGCTTTGCTTATTTGAAAATGTAACCACATTAAATTGATAAATTTAAACTGGTAAACTGGTGTGTTTTTAGCATGCCGCTGATCTGGAGAAGAAGCAGAATGAATCCGAGAACCGGAAGCTGTTGGGAACGGTGATACAGTATGGAAATGTTATTCAGGTAGGACAGCAGATGGAATCAGAGGGATCTCACGCTGGCCAGTACACTTGGCAGAATCAAAGTGCATTGTTGAGTGTTATTTTTAGCACACGTGTGATTAGCCGAATTCACTACGGTTCTGCTTAATTTATGAATGACATCATGAATGACATCATAATCGAAAACGATGTAAGTTGTACGTCTGTACAGTGGCTAAAGGCAGATGCATGATACGCTGACTGTTTTATTTTTTAAAATATTGTTTTTAAAGATCATAGAAGGAATGCCGGTTCATATGTTTTGTGTTTCACAGCTGTTGCATTTAAAAAGCAATAAGTACCTCACGGTGAATAAGCGACTGCCCGCTCTGCTGGAGAAGAATGCCATGCGCGTGACACTGGACTCGGCAGGGAATGAGGGCTCGTGGTTTTACATACAGCCATTTTACAAACTCCGCTCTATAGGAGACAGTGTAAGTAAACGCGGTGTACAAACCAGGACCAATCAGGGTCATGTTCTCTGTGTAGATGCCACCAAACAGAAGAACTGTAGTTATGTACAGATGTATACAACTGTAGTTACAACTGTACAGTTGATGTATACAACTGTACAGTTGATGTATACAACTGTAGTTACGTACCGACTCCTAGAAAAAAAAGGTTGCTTTATTATTTTATTACCAAAATGTATCACACGCAAAGTACTCATGCCGGTACCATCTGAGAACAAAACTGTTCCCCCAACAGCTTGTAGACCAACCAAGCGAATTAAACTCTGACGTCAAACAAACTTGCGTACGCACCAAATTCTCCACAGAGAAAACACCAGGAGTTTTAGAACGGAATGAGCTGTCATTCCAACATGTAAAAGCAAACATCCGGATACATCCAAGATACAATCAAAAAAAAGAGCCTCAGGACAGTCAGCGTTTGCTCGTTCCTGTATCTGTTATTGAAAAAGGCTGTTGGTTGTGTGCGGCCGTCGGCTGTGGATCTTTGAGGTAAAGAGTCTTTTTGACATAAGGTGCATTAAATTCCCCTGATGATGTCATTACAAAGGCTCCAGTAGGAGAGCTGGGACAAAGCTTGTGTTCCTGAAGGCCACAGCAGTGCTCTGAATCCCACCTGGCCTTGTAGGATATAAATAACAGCAGAACCGAGGCGCTTCAGAAGATCAGCTCTGATTCTCTTGAGCTACACGCTCAGAATTCACAAGCAAATGGTACATTTAACTGACTATGTCTGTTAATAAAAGCATAACTTGTTTTGGCCTGTGGGGTATTAACAGCTGTTGTTTGGGTGCGTTATTGCACCCTGTAGGCATTATTCTACATGATTCTGTTTGGTTGAATTTGTTTTAATACATTTGGTTCACATTAAAAGCGTCTCTGCTTATAGAACAGGTCTCTGGAGTTGTGGGCTGAATTTTTGGACCGGTCTTCTATAAATTTGCTGCCTTTTAACCCCGAACGGATATTTGATGCTGACGAACCCACAGCTCAGCTCTCACTGCTCCGCTGTTCCGTTTTCCTCTTAGTCACACATGGATGAATGCCAACAGCCATTGTTTTACACCATGTTTTATGTTGCTGCAGAATGTTACCAGTCTCCTGCCAGTATCTCCATTTTATTAGTGCCGCCTGCCAAAGCGATAATCATCATTATCATTATAGCTCATACTTAAGTTGAGGGTTTGTTTAGACGTTTATTGCGCTGTTGCTTTTCCAAACAACTTACTGTTTTAGCGTGACAGATGATAAAATGTTAAAAAAAACACACATAAAGATTAAAGAAAAGATCCTAGCTGTTTTTAGGGACTGGGATAATGGAGCTCCTCTGATCTCTTAGCAACCACCCGGAACACCCTAGAAATACCATAGCAACCACAAACACCCTAGAAACTGTATAGCAATGTGCTACACCTCTCGAAACGTCATAGCGACGCCCTGGCAACCAGTCTTGCGCTGGCGAGCACCATTCAAATGTTTTTTTAGGAAATCTGGTTTGTGTAGGTGTTAATATTGAACCCTGTGTGTCTGCTTGAAGTGGCTAATTTGATCTTTTTCTGTTTTTAGGTTGTGATTGGTGATAAAGTAGTTTTGAATCCGGTGAATGCCGGACAGCCTCTCCACGCCAGCAGCCATCAGCTGGTGGACAATCCCGGCTGCAATGAGGTTTCATGCTTTTTACTTTTGTGTGTGTGTGTGTGCTTGTTTTTCACTGACAAATGTCCTCACAAGGATGGTAAAAAGTCACACACACACCTACATTGTGGTGACCAGCCATTGAAACGAATGTGAATATTAAACATACCACATGATGCTTATCACAAAATGTTAAGGGCAGAAAGTGTTGTGAGGATTATATGGAATGTGTGAGGATTAGGTTTAGGGGTAGAGGAAAGAATATACAGTTTGTACAGTATAAAAGTCATTATGTCTGAGGAAAGTCCCCACAACAATAGCTGTGCAAACCTGTGTATGTGTGTTTTGTGGTGTTTGTGTGTGTGTTTTTTGTGGTGTTTTGTGGTGGTTTTCTGTGTGTGTGTGGTTTTGTGTGTTTTTATGTGTGTGTGTTTTGTGGTGTTTTTCTGTGTGTGTGTGTGTGGTTTTGTGTGTTTTTATGTTTGTTTGTTGTGTTTTACTTCTTGTGTGTTATTCAGTTCTGCTCTTAATAGCTTTATAAGACATGTTAACAGAGGAAGATCATTCTTTCTAACATTACCTATCTGAAGCTGGAATTACAGTCCTTGCAGTGAGAGAATTATAAAGTTTTATGCTAATGCTTCATTATTTTGATTTACTTTCTTTGCAAGATGTATCAGCGCGCTGAATGAGTGTTTTAAAAAGTGCTAACGCTAAAAAAACAGTAGTCTTGATCCTTCCCTTTAACATAGTCTCTCTCTCTCTCTCTTTTCCTCTCCTCAGGTGAACTCGGTGAACTGCAACACCAGCTGGAAGATCGTTTTATTTATGAAATGGAGCGACAACAAGGAAGTCATTCTTAAAGGGGTAGATGACTCACAGATATGAAATGTGACCTAAAGTTCCTCAAAACCTGTTCGGTTTTCAGCGGTGTGACTTTGGGTGTTTGCTGAAACGTTTTTTAGGATGTGACTGTTAATTAGTTCCTGTCTTTCTGGTTGCCAAGGGAGATGTAGTGCGACTCTTCCACGCCGAGCAGGAGAAGTTTCTCAC
>JAZGTI010004057.1:0-14123 GCA_036877585.1 Botia kubotai
TACTTCATATATCAAAATATCTGTCAACTGAGAAACATGTTAAACCCTTTATCTTAATGAAACCTCTTTCTTGGTCAGAAAATCCCAACATTTTGTCTGATATTCAAAGTAGTCAATACCTTGTCATCTTTATTCTTAGCAGCCTACGAACCAGCAGGGGCAGAAGAGAGCAAGAACAGAAGACAACGAACATTTCTGATGAAATCGGTACACTTAATTATGTTGGCTTCCATAGACTTAAAGGGATAGTACAGCCTAAATTTAAAATTTTGTCATTAATTACTCACCCTATTCCTTTAACATTGGGCAAAACTTTGTGAAGTCATAGCACTTTATTAGAATGTTGTAGAGCTTGGGTGTGGGCTCAAATCACTCTACTTAACAAGCAGCAACAAATTGTTGACATTTCAACTTTATAGCCATGCCCTAGCAACTACGCAAACTTCCATTGCAAAAGGTGAGAGGCATCAGAACATTGTAGAGACAACGGGGTGGCCTATTTTGACTCAGACTGGCAAGTCTTTCATTTTGATAATTGAAACTGTCCAGGCCACGCTCTAGCAACCATTTAGAGAACCCTAGTAACCCCAAGGCAGCATGCTGCATTTCAGCACAGATATATCATTACAGAAAAAGGAGAGTTGGCTCTTGATTTATGCACACATCCGGTTTATAGTCTTTCTAGACTAGACAATATAGTCTAGATAGAAAGGATAGTCTTACCTTGTTAAATGTCTAGCTACCGTGTAATGTAACAAGTCATAGCTGGACAGTTTCTATGGTGATAATTAAAGACTACTTGCCAGTCTAAGCCAAAAGAGGCCATCTGCTTGTCTCTATGATACTCTGATGCCTCTCACCTTTTTAATAAACGTCAATGGGGTAGTTGCTAGGGTACTCTAACTGATTGCTAGGGTGTGGCAATGAAGGCACTGCTATGGTACAAAGTTTTGCCAAATTTTAAGTCTAAGGTGCTTTTTTAATAGAAGTCTAGCATGATGCTAGTATGTTTTAGCATGATGTTAGTATCATTTATGATTTGAGACAAGGTATGTGCCAAAGTTTTGTCCGTAAGAAGAATGCAACAAAGTAATAGTGATGCTTCACAAACACCACTAATAAGTGTCAAACAACAGTATGTTTCTTAAGCCACCATATTCTTGCCATACCTAATGATGGAAGCACCACAAATAATACATTCATAACATAATGATAAAACATTGATGAACCATTATCTAAATAATGTCTCTTTTGACCTGGGCCAGTAGACAGTAATTGCCTAGCAACTGCTAAGCATACCCTTCCAACCACCCACAGCGACGTTAAGTTTTTTCAAATCTCTAAATAACTTTTTAACGCAATGAATGTAGTTATTTTTTTTTACTGTAAACTATCTCTGACCTGCATGAAAATGTACAGAAAATCACTTGTATCCCACTGAAAAATAACTGTTTGGAAAGACATGAGGGTGAGGATATAATGGCAGAATTGTCAGTTTTGGGTGGACTGTTCATTTAAACTGTCAGTTATTCCGATTGGTCAGTTCTGTTGTCACCTCATTTATGTGGACATTTTTTGAGAGCATCTTTGCTTGATTGTACGTTTACATTGGAGCATTGTTTTATTAAGTGTGCATAATTCATAGATTTGTAAAGTTTTTGAGTGTAAGGTTTAAACGTGGCATTTATTCATTAATAAAACTAATTATTTAGGTCTGGTCTGGTCTATACCCCAAGAAAGTAGTACTGTTATACACTATAGTATAGTAATGGTATTTTGTTATATATCATTGTACTTAATGGTATAAATTTACATGGTTACCCAATGTATGTCAAAAACTATCAGTAAATTTCTGAAAACATGGTAATAACCACAAAATATTATTTAAAAAAATAAGCAAATACAATGTTTCAACAAAACACAATATTTTGGTAAGTACTTTGCTGAAATTCAGCAGTAATAGTCTATATGGCAAACTCAGGTCAAAATGGTCTTGGAAAATATTTCAAAATTCATACTTTAAAAAAAAAAGTGGTTGTGCAGTTACAAGTGTGAAATTAGTTTCATCAAAATTGTGCTGAAATGTGCAAAGCAACACAATACCATAGTGTTCTATTTTCTAAAATTATGGTTTTGTGGAACATGTCCAAAATCAAAAAGTGACGCTACAATAACAGACAAAAATATAAAGATAAATATTTATAATATTAGTGAAATATGATTAAAGCTGTAACTAAATCTAAAGCAGCTGTGTAATCGTAAAACATAAAAGTAAAAACAAAACTCTCTTACCAGCGAAAGTATAACAGCACATATTAAACGTATGCTCGCTATGATAATGCAATTTTGATGCCTGCATTCAGGATTAACAACGAGCATGCACAGACCTCCTCAGGGGCAGAGGCGGAAAGACCAAAAAGGGCACTTAAAAAATACTTGTCTGTTGTGTTCTTAAATTTTAATGACTATAATAATAAATTGGAATATTCTTTTCTAATCCTTCTTATCCTTTCTTTCCTTGGCATTCTATACGATAATATAAACAGAATGCCTAACATATTAAACAAAAATGGGGGATGATGGTAATATTACTAAATATTATTTACTTTACCAAAAAAAAGTGAGAATCAAGAAGGTACTCATGTTCAGTTCTGTAAATGTTTTAAACTTAGTTTGTATTGTATGGATGAAAGACCTAGATATCACGTTAGAGAGTTTGACATTGACTTCACTATAGGTGTATTTCCCCAAGCTAATGACTCAAGGGCGTACTAAGCTATATACTACTGTCGTTGAATGGCCTTGGATAAAAACAAACTGAATGTCGTTATCAAATATGCGTCAGCAATCAAGTTATACTTATTAAAAGCATAACTCACATATCACTGTATTCGCTACACAGAAGCATAGTATAATAGTATATGTGTACATTTTCCGTATTACCTGATGGTCTTGTATTTGTAAAAGAATACCTGATGGTACTTGCCCTGTAAAAGAAACTGCCTATCGCTTCACTGCCACTAAAAAATCAACACTCACCTGGAACTTATGTGTTAATATTATTTTATATTTTATTATTATTGTTAGTGGCAATGCTATAAAAGTGTACTGGTATTTAATATGAAAATAATAATTATTTACTATAACAGGAAAGGGGCACTTTTCTTTCTTCCTTAAAAGGGGCAGGGACTTGAGCTTAGAACAACAACTCAAACTCACTCATGATACATTAACACTACACCATAGTTACTCTGTTGGCGACACAACGCCATTTCTAGCGTACCGACGCAGCGCCAACAAAATGTACCATGGTCCACAAACATTATTTTGTGTAAAGAAGTGCAGATGTGTTTTTTTTGCTTGTTGCTATTGTTATTGACTTTACAACACAGCTGAAAATGAAAATGGAATTTTACAGTGTGCGTCGTCAGGCTTGGGTTAAAAGCCTTACTTTGGCATTTTCATGCGTCAATGGCTGACTGAATCACTCAGCAGTGCTCATAAAAGAAGTGCTCGAACATCTGAGGTTAAGGCACATTTAAGACTGAACTTCTTGCATCATTGGATATAAGGAGTGCATACACAGAAAAGAGGAGACACTTTGCTTAGGAACACTGCAGTGATCAAAAGAAAATCTGGTTTGTACTTATTGGATCTTTGTTCACTTGGACTTTGTTGTTTTATCAGAACACATGGACTGAAATATTGTGGAAATATTAGAATATAAATGAGCACAGACAAAACAGAACTAAAAACAAGAAGACCTTCACTGTAAATTGCCTAAAAAAGCCTGGGGTCATGTATGATGTTTTTGCAATTCATGTCACACAATGTAACAATTGACAGAGTTATAATGTATTCTATATCTGAACAATAATTAATGGCTTTACAAGATGTATGTGGCTTGCATGACCCCCCTCTGTTCCCTCAGTGGAGTGCTTCACTCTCAAAGTCCTTTATGCCGGAAAATTCCACTCATCTGTTCGGAGGGGGGATTCACAGAGAAGCTTGTTGTTCATGGTTGTCTAGGTGGAGCGATGTGACTCCTCTGGAGTTTTACATGCCAGTAGCTGAGTACCTGACAGAGTGCCCTATAAAGTTTGGCCAAACCAGCCTCAGTTCCTCCACTACAAATCTACTGACTGTTGACCATCTGCACCCCTCATTACCATCCATCTCTCTTCCTGCGCCCACACCCTGCTCAATCTCTCCATCCGTCCCTTTGCCGTTCACTCTATCTCATGGTACTACAACTCTGGGCTTTGCATTCCAGGGAGGTGTGATAGCTGCAGCTGACACACGTTCCAGCTGTTCGGGTCTGGTAGCCTGCCCTGCATCCCCAAAGGTCTTACCCATTCACTCTCACCTGGTGGGCACCACCTCTGGGACCTCAGCCGACTGTGCCCTCTGGAAGCGCATACTGGCACGAGAGCTCAGGCTCTACCAGCTTCGGCACCGCCGTCAGCTGTCAACAGGGGGTGCTGCCAAACTGTTGTCCCACATGCTACACCCATTTAAAGGCACAGAGCTGTGTGTCGCAGCCACTCTCTGTGGATGGGATGGGGAAGAGGAACCTATTACAGACAAATATGCAAACACTCAGCTAACTGTCAACACAAACGCTCAAACAACAGCAGGCAGTTCAGGAAGCCAGTCAGAAGCAAGCGTCGAAGCAATAGCTCAACCAATCTCAGGCCGTGATAAAAATATTCTGTCAGTAGCAAGTGCAACCAAAATTCCAGTGACCAAACCAGAAAGCTCTTCACACCGAGGTAATTTGGCAGTGTCTGGCCCACGTGTAATTTATGTGTGCAGTGATGGGCTTCGTCTGCAGGGGGAGCTGTTCTCTGTGGGATCTGGATCACCTTACGCATACTCAATCCTGGACAGCAGTATTTACTGGGGTATGAGCGTAGAGGAGGCAACTTCAATTGCTAGGGAGGCTGTGTACCGTGCCACACACAGAGATGCATACTCAGGCAATAACGTAGATCTCTACCATGTTACTGCCAAAGGATGGAGGCGCAGACAAAGGGAAGATCTGAAGCAGGAATATTACAGAGAGAAAAAGGAGAGAAAGAGACTAGAAGAGAGAAAGTTAGAAAAGACAGCATAATTAAATGATTTTTGTTTTCATTTATTTTCATTCAGTAAAGAAGAAATATATAAAGAATACAGTACTATACCTGTTAAATTTTCTTTGTTAAAAAATTATTTTGCCTCTCTATTGCTATCTCTGTTTGAAAGATAAAATTCCAAATTATTGTACATACATTTCTTTGTGTATGTTGAGATCAAATGAAACCAAACTGAAATAAAATCAAATTATAAATCATTATTATAAACTTACCATTGGGAATCAAAGTAAAGTTAGAAGACAGTTTTGAACATTGATCTGTTGGTACTTGCTCAATAACTGAATTGTTCATTTTTAATTGAGAAAAGTTACAGATTCAGATAGAAAAGCAGTCAACAAGTGTCCATCTTACATGGGAACTTCTTCAATTCTTTTTTAAATGCATCCCAAGATGCACCTTATGAATAGAGAATGACCAGAGGGGTCTTATACACATGCAAGTAATTTTGAAGACCTAGACTAATTGCTTGGTTTGATCAGGGTTGCAGCTAAACTCTGGATGTGTCCCTGATCTGTTCTAATTAATCTAATTAGATTAAGTCAATTAATTAGCCATATCTGTTTACAGGTTTGAATGTAATAAACAGAATTGCCCATCTAAAACCTACCTGCATTTTTGAAAGCATCATAATCCTAAGAATATTGTAGAACCATTGGCACCAATGGTCTCTGTGATCAACTTAGCTCATGATGCTTGTGAGAAATGCAGCCGTTTGATATCAGCACAATTTAAAAGATTCTTAATATAGCTAATGTCACATTTACCAGCTTTACACTCATGCTAAATGTCCAACACTCTAGAAATTTAAAGCACCAGACTGACCTCTATAGGAAGCATAAGGCATTTTCGGTTTCTGAAGGTGCAAGAAGTCTCTGAAGTCCCTGTGAGCTAAGTTGGTTGATAAAACATTGGTGCCAATGGTTCTATGATATACTTTGAGAAATGCAGCCCTGTTCATTATTTTATTAAACTTCCTCGTAACTCATCTTTTGCCTTACATGCTCACATTTGATGTCCTTCAATTATTTTCAACCTTAGATAACAGTAAAACAAGTTAAGTGCATACAGACAGTATGTTCCCAAAATAATGGTTCTGGGTGGGGTTACTCCAGCTGCTCAAATTAATGTGTATCTTTCAAATAAATGAACAGAAAGTGCATGTTGATTTCATCTTGTTATGGATAATGCTTGAGACTTTTGCATTGTAACATCAATTAAAATAAGCTTACATTAACAAATATGAAAAACACAACTAATCAAACATAACAAAAAGTATGTAAATACCAGGTAGCGTTTCTGGTGTAACATTAATCTGAGAAATTAGAAAACACGATTTAGTATTTTTTAAGACATTTGGTTTATGAGGACATAGAAAGTATTTAACCCCATTAACCATGTTTACATTGTTACACACTTCATTAAACACATTTGTGTCTTAGTAAATCACATATACCAGTACACACACAAACACACCCATACAATAGTCCCAATTACAATTATGCATGTAGCAATTACATGCCAGGCACATTTACAGCCCTTGCATTTTCAGTAAAAATGCACATTACTGTTTTTAGATGACTGCTGTCCCCCATCATGATAGACTGTAGTGGAGCACGCACCCAATTAAAGTTGAAGCTATGAATAGAAAGGAAGGCGGCTTTTATATTTCTGTGGAAATTTTGGATGCAGTTTTACAGCTTAATGGAAAAACGAGTTAGAAATGCTGTAGAAATGTGATTTATAGAGGAATGGATTTAGTAGCCGTGAGTCTGGTTGTTTAAACTCAGGGCTGCCACTTACTGCCTTCGGCTTCACATTTTTAATCAACATTTTTAGAAAACAATATTCAACTTTACCAAAAAAAGTTTAGTTTAGTTTAAAAAAAGTTTAAAAAGTTAAAGGATATTGGGATACCATGCTCTTCTCGCAGCGATTTGAGGTGTGATGTTTTGTGGGAAGCTGTGTAGTTACTGTGTATTAAGGAATCTACAGATCTCATTCACAGGATATCAGAGGTGTTACAATAGATTCAGCACTTTAGAGATGAAGTTCACTGATTTGTGGAAACATCAGGTCTCAGGGCACCATCTGCAGTGTACCTACTGAGATAACATAACTTGTGTTTGTATTTGTTATGTCCGTGACCTAATGACTATGTGTGCATGCTAATATAGTGAATTATTCATGTGCTCTATTGTTATGTGTTATTCTCTGAGTTGGTGAGACTTGTCTTTATTTACCATCACAATGGTAAATAGGTAGATTTAAGGTAGATTTAGTTTTGCCAAACATGTAATAATATTAACAACAACAACACGGTGATAAAAATGGAGTTTGCGCATTACAAGGTTCAGAATTTATTTTAAGAGACTGATATCTTCATTTTGGGGGACGAGTCAGCTAGCAAAGAGAACCACACTAACGTAAACACACATTATGCTTTAAACGTTTACCCAGTCATTTTCTCAATTTCATTTAAACCATCGAGTATTATTTTAGGTAAATAATAATCCGAAATTACTTGAGATAGCTAGCATACTAACGTTTAGTTCCCCGATTATGTGACAGCATCTACAGGAGCACCACTAAAAGACCTGCGTGTATGTTCACCAGGATGGCCGAGTGGTTAAGGCGTTGGACTTAAGATCCAATGGACGTATGTCCGCGTGGGTTCGAACCCCACTCCTGGTAAAATTGTTTTGTTTCTAAGATTAGTATGCTGCAACCAACATTTAGCGTGCATGACTGAAATATGAAAATATGAAAAGTAAAAGCTAAAAGGAATTAATCTGTAAAATATGGCTACTGTAATGTAACTATTGGAATGAGGAATAAAGAACAATGAAGGGGTTTCTTACCAGCAGTTACAGCACCTATATGTGTCCATATGACCACACAGAGCAATAGCAGACAAAAGAACAAACAAACAAACAAACAAACGCTCGTTATTAAGTGGTGTTTTACTGTTTACTGCCACCTGTTGACAATTTCAATATACTCCAGGTGAAAGACAAGCGCGTCCCAGCAACTCCACACGGGGACGCACTCGTCATTCAAGCCCAACGTGGCTGGCTCTAGGTCTGCTCCTGACGTCATATTTCCATCATTCCTTCTCTAAAAGTGGGCGGAGTTGTACGACTTTGGACGCGCAGGGTGGACTTGCAAGTCTTTTGTTATTCATGTGCAAAGGAAAGTTTTTAGCACTGCCGAACCAGAGGGAAATACACGAGAAGCGCTAAAACAATCGAGCCGGATCACTTTGATGTGTTGTTGAAAATCATTAATAAGAGATCTGGGGGAATAGCACGGCATAAGGACCGCTGAATATGCCCTAATACACGTCAATTATTAATTTTTCACCAACTGATATTAAGTTTTTGTACTACATTGGGAGAACCATCCCGCAGAGGTGAGCGTTGCTGCTTTACTCTTCTGTCAGCTTTTTTCTTTTATATCATGTAACAAAAACTTTATTTAAAGTATTTGAATGTTTGATATGACACACGTGTCAGATATTAAGGGTCTAAACACACATAAACAAATTAAGAACTAAAAATAAACTAATGTAATAAATAAATGAAGTAGGATATGCGTGTTTTGTTCTAGTTTCACCAAACATTTGATGCACATAAGAAGTAATAAACAATATTAAATTAATGCTGGATTGTTGATAGTTAAATTCAGGGTTATAGTTGTTTGAATTGGTTAGAGCTATGCTCAGAGTTGGTGAGATTATGGCTGGCAAGGTTTAGCTGGTGGGGAGTAGTTAAAGTTTGGTGTCAGGGTGACGTTGATTATTTGGCAGATAAAATGAAGGCTAGAGACCTGGGAAAGATAGTCAACACCTGAAATGTTTTAAGGGTAGTTATTTCTTTCAGAAAACAATGAGTATTAAGTGTATTCCCATGAGCATGTTATTAACTTTATGGGTGCATATAGTTTCCTCTGCAGGAGTTTAAAGTTAGACCTTTGCGTCATTCAGTATCACTGCATGCCAGCACGTTTGCTTATAAAGCTCAACCAAATCCTTTCTTGGACAAGTCCTGCAGTACATTATCAGAGGGGGTAGCATTTTAATCTCTCCAGTGACATCATCACTGGGCCTGTGTTTGTCTGCCCCTTCCATCAGCTGCTTTGAGAGGTTGGTGGACCTCTTAACGCTGACTGTGTTTTGAAGGCTGGAATGTGGGGGGAGCTAAAGAATGGTTGCAGGGTCACCTGTTTGGCTGGGTGACAGCTCCTGTTACAACTTGTTTTACACACACGCACACACACACACACAGAACTTTCCTCCTTTAGCGAGTCTGATGGGGGTTCTTTTGTATGGGCACTTAATGCAGTGATAACATCTTACTCCTAATTGTGCATCTGCTTGTTGGTGCTGTAGGGTCAGTGTTTTTACCTGCCCTGTTGATCTCGTTAAAGAGATTCTCTGATCCAGAGCACCAAACTGTAATACTTTCTTCCAGTATATGGCTACTTTTTTAAGAAATTCGGAATTATACAGAGAATTAGATTAGATTCAACTTTACTGTCAGTATGCTGAGTACAGAGCTAATGAAATGCAGTTAGCATCTAACCAGAAGTGCGTGATTTATTTACACAGATAAGTGCTGGGGTACTGCAGCACAGAGATGTTACAACTAACAGTATGTACAGTGGAGTTCAAAATATGCAATATTTATAGGAAATGTACGTAATATGAACAGGGGTTGCAAATATAGGGTTATGTGTGCAGTATGGAAAAAAGCAGCAATACAAGTACAGGCAAAAACATTGTTAAACGATGTACAGTATGTGCAAAATAAGAGTAGTGCAAGTAACATGACAGTTAAACAATGTGCAATATGTGCAATGTATGTCATATCATTTGTCATGATTTAAGACATCTCCTACCCACAAACACTTGTATTTATATCATACGAGTTTGAACTAAATAGGTGTTGAATCAGAATAAGAGTTTCAACGTTCAAATTTAAAATGACAAACAAGTCAACTTCAAGTAAAAGATTGAGGTTGCATTTTCATTCAATGTTTATGTGTGCAGTAGATTCCTGTCTCTCTTCACTAATCATTGTTGCTCCTCCTGCTTTGTGGTCTAGGTAATATGTACAGCATGCTTAATAAAGAAAACAATGCCTCTTTACTTAAGCAGGCCAATTGAGTCTCTGTTGGCTGATATTTTATTCTGGCAAACATTGATAAAATGTGTTTTTGTTATAATTGTTGGTTTTCATAATTTGAATCAGAATAAGAGCTAGAATCAGAATTAGGCGTGGTCAGAATCAGGTTTATTCTTCCTTTCGAGGGACTGAAAATGTATTGCATTGCAGAAGAGTTTAACAACAGCCCCCTCCAGTCAAACGCTCCTGCTGGTTCACCAGTCCACATTCACTTACAGCCGCAACAACTGTATTTTTGGCGTGTGTGCAGTCAGACAGTTTTCACAGAGATGTCGGCAGAACATTCACTGCTCTTTTCACTTTCCGAATAGCTAGTTTAGATTAAACTTGTTGAAAATGTGAACAACAACCCTGACGACTGTACACTTTTCCTGGTTTGCACTTTCCAGTTGTCCCTCAGTTCTTTGCAGTTGTTCAAAAAAGTCACATGGTTTGTCTCCATTTGTCATGGTCTGCATTAAAAGTCTGTGAATGTTTGGAGACCTGTTGTGTTATGCTGCAATACATTTCATTCTATATACACAGCAGATCCAAGATTTTTAGTTGTCACATACACAGTTATATAAGCATACAACCTGTAGTGAAATGTAAACTTGGTCAACTCTGTAACAAAAATACTTAGAATAGTAATATATTTATATCTAAATAAAAGTAATTAAAATGAAATGTGTTTAAAACGAATAGGAGAATATAATAAAATCTAAAATTGAAAACTAAAAAGAAGATTAAGAGAACAAAACCAAAAAATGTGCTGGGCACTGAATTAAAGCTAAAATTTAAAAATTAATATTAAGATTAAAGAAAAAATATACATAAAGAAAGAACCAGAAGTGTGCAGTAAATTGACTGTACACAATGTTAAAGTGCAGTGTTCTGGTGAATAGCAATACACTAGCAGAGTCCTTAAAGTGGAGGATGTGTCCATATTGAGAAGTCTGATGGTTTGAGGGAAGACACTCCAGAGCCTCTCAGTTTTGGTCATCAGATTATGGAAATATACTCTCTATGGCGTGATGAGTCCAGGTCAGGTTCTTAGAAATGTGCACTCCGAGGAACTTGAAGCTACTAACTCTTACCACTGAAGTCCTGCTGATCATAAGTGAGGTGTAAGTCTGCTGCTGCCTCATCCAGAATTCATCTGCTGCCTCGTTGACAATCATCTCCTTAGTTTTGTTGACATTCAAGGAGATGCACTTTAAACCAGAAAAAATAGGCTGCCAAAATCGATGCTATGGGAGGACACGCAGTTATATGTATAGAGAGAGTAAAGCAGAGGACTGGCCCACTTTCACAACCTGGTTTCTGCCTAAAGAGAAAGTCCATAACAGTTGCAGAGGGGGGCATTTAGTCTGAGGTCCTTCAGATTGGAGGCCAGTCTGTGGTGGGCTATAGTGTTAAAGACTGAGCTATAGTCTATAAACAGCAACCTTGCATGATTCCCCTTAATGCTGTCTGTGTGGGTGAGAGTGGTGGGCAGGATGTGGGAAATGGCATCCTCAGTAGATCTATTGGGGTGCTAGGCTAACTGCGTGATATTATTATATTATTTTTTATTATCCTCTTAAACCAGCGATGTGAGTGCTAAAGGTATGTATTAAATTAGGCAACAGGCTTATTGTTTTTAGGCACAGATTTTTTGAAGCATGTAGGGACCATAAACTGAGAAAACAACCTACTAAAGATAGATGTAAACAAGCCAGCCAGGTGATCAGTGCAGGGTCTTAATACACGACAGGGAATGCTGTCCGTCCGTTACATTTACTTGCTTCAGAACTTTCTGAACCTTATCTTCTGCTTTCTTAAGCCTTCTTTTGGTCTGCCTTAAAGTGGGTGTAAAAGGTGTTCAGCTCATCTGCCAAAGAAGAGGCAGCTCTCACCACGGCGGGGAGGAGTTCCCTCAGAAAGCGCTGATAGTCCTTAGACCCTGCCATGTGCACTATGAGTCATTCAGTTGAAAGTGAAAATCCACTAATTCTCTGTACCGGTGTTTAGTAGCATTCGCTGCTTGCCGGAGGGCGTAAAACGCTGCTTTATAATCACTTTCTCCCGACATAAGTCCCACATTTTGTGCAGCTGTGTACACATTCACTGCTGCTTGGATGGATTTATCCACCCAGTATGCATGACATGGGCCTATAATTTGTACAGCATGCTGATTTTCCATAGAATAAGTACAAGCTATGACCACAGTGTAGACTTCACACAAAGCAGTGGCCCAGTCTTCCATTTCCAATGTGATGAATTAATAGTTTGGCAATATGAACTTATGAAAAAATGTTAGTTAACAGTTCCATTAGTTAACTGATGGAATGTCTTCTTTTACAGGGATTTTACAGTGGTGCTGTATATGTGAAGCTGAGCCCTGTTTGAGGGGATTATTTCTGCTCTGTCGTGTCATATGTACCTGTGACTCCTGAAAAGGAAGATGGCTACCATCGGCACGCTCTCAGAGGCGTCTGAGGGCGGAGACAACAGTGAATTCACTGACATTATCAAATGGAGATCAGGTAATAATTTTGATGTTTGTTTGTTTTTTTTTTACTTTTTGCAACATCGATAGCTAAGGACAGGATATTAAAGGGAATCGGGTGGATGTGTGTTGCAAGCTGGATTCAAACTCAGATCACCTATAAGAGCACCACAACTTAATGTGTTGTTTTGATTTACTACCCTTTAGTGGATCATGTGATGAGCTACACCCTGGTTACACCTTGAGTGAGGTCCTGCATCATTTGTTTGCAGAAGGTCCTTGGTTTAATATTAATATGTAATAAATATACTTTGTTTTGAAATGTCTTTTTCTGCCAACTGTTTGTAACAAAGCTACTTTGGGTTTTAGCTGAGTACCTTTAGTTGAGTGTTATTTGTGGGGTCATCATGATGACCGCATTTATTCGACTTGCACACACCTGATTAGTGTTTCCTAGTTAAATGCACACTTGACTGAAACTTAAGGGTGTAACAATACACCAATGCAATGGTTTGGTTCATATTACGGTTTTGGAGCTACGGTCTGGTTTAATTGGATTCTGTTTGCTGTGGAGGCAGGGTTTATGGCATGTGAACGGGGAAATTCTCCTGTCAGAAGCTCATATTTACATTTATATTTAGTTACTCAGCAGACGCTTTTATCCAAAGCGACTTACAAATGAGGACACGGAAGCAATTTCAACAACTATAAGAGCAACAATGAATGAGTGCTATAAACAGTTCTCAGGTATTCCAACACCGTGTAAGAAGCCAAGTTTTTTTTTTCATATAGGGAGTCTAGGGAGATGGGGAGATTTATGAATTTTGGGGGGGACTTGTAGGACTTGTAGGAGTCGTTGTAGAAAGACATTAAAAACTATCTTTCCACAGCGCATGCACTCTCTATCACGTTTAATCTTGCTGCGAGAGATTTCACTTGTCACGTGAGGAGAGTAATCACTGACAGGACGAGCGTCACTGATACACAGTTCGCGCGATCGCGCATTCAAACACGATTTGGCTCCCCGAAAATTACATACAACATAATTATATTGCAATGCGTTTGCTTTCTCTCACTTATTTGGTTGGGTAATTATAAGCGATTTTGCAAGCCCTGCTATACATACTTGTTTCCCAGTGTGTGCGACAATCATGTTGATTTATATTCTTTGTTGTGTTTGGAATGTACTTGCAGACATATAACTACTTTGCAGTTAGTAAAACCTACTTTGTTAATGCTGATCGTAGTTATAAAATAAGTAAGGCATTTTAAAGCTGTGAAACTCTCAACAGATTAAGTCCTGACAGAGAGAACCTTGTTTTGAAAACAGCA